>SJYC01020795.1:0-122033 GCA_006408675.1 Madoqua kirkii
GTACTTTAATTATAAATTAATAAGTATAGTCATTTATTTAGCATTTGCTTTTTGCCCAGGCACCGTGTGAGGTGCTTTACATATTTATTTAGATGATTTTTTAAATTTAAAACTTTTGTTTGGTCCTTTAGAAATATTACGGATCCTTAGGCAATAAGCTCATGAGGACAGTGTCTGTGCCTGTTTACTACTGTAACTCTAGGGCTAAGTGCAGTGCTGAGCATGTGATGCGTACTCAGTGAGTATTTGTTGAACAAATGAATGAATGGATGTCATATTATTACGACAATCCTGTAACATAGCTAGTATTAGCCCATCTTACAGATAAGAAAATTGAGGTCACAAGTCACGGAACTAGTAGGTGGCTAAGATAGAGGATGGAGGATTCAAACCCAGTTCTGTCTAACTCTATAGTTGGTGCCTTTACCACTTAACACCACATGCCTCCACTTATCTTCTATTTTATTTGAAAATTTGAAAGGAAGGAAGGGAATTGAGGGCTTGGGGGTGGGGTTAGAAGTTGGGCACTGAAGTTTAAGTATTCATAGTAAGAGTTGACAAGTATTTCAAGCACCTTCAAAAACAAAGGGGCTATAATAGCAGTTACTATTCACTGGGTAATTCATTTATTGAGTAATGAGTAAATGGCAATTAAAAACCACTTTAACAATTTTAATTATCATCTGTTAACTGATGATTATCAAATTTGTGTGTCTAGCTCAGATGTTTCCTCTGAACTTTAGCCTTGCATATCCAATCCCTTAATTGACATTCTGGATGTCTAACTGGCATTTAAGTTGGGCACTGAAGTTTAAGTATTCATAGTAAGAGTTGACAAGTATTTCAAGCACCTTCAAAAACAAAGGGGCTATAATAGCAGTTACTATTCACTGGGTAATTCATTTATTGAGTAATGAGTAAATGGCAATTAAAAACCACTTTAACAATTTTAATTATCATCTGTTAACTGATGATTATCAAATTTGTGTGTCTAGCTCAGATGTTTCCTCTGAACTTTAGCCTTGCATATCCAATCCCTTAATTGACATTCTGGATGTCTAACTGGCATTTCACACTTAACATTCACTCTTGTCAGCAGATCCTATTGGTTCTGCTTTTACAGTACATCAACAGTTAGATACTTTTCAGCGCCTCTGCTCCTACCACCTTGACCCAAGCTACCATTGTCTCTTGCCTGGAGAAATAATAGCCCCTTGATTGGTTTCCTGCTTCTCCCCTTGCCTGCCTACCGTTCAGAGCAGCCAGAGCAATCCTTCAAACGTAAATCAGTCATGTGGATCAGCCTCTTTTAGAGGTTTCCCATATCTCTTGGAGAACCAGCCAAAGTCCTTAGAGTGGCCAGGCTCCAGCTGCCTGGCTTGTCCTCCTCCCCCCCTGCTTGCCCTGCCCCCCTGGCTTCCTCATTCTCTTTTGAGCAGGGCAGGTATGCTTGTGCCTCCTTGGCATTGTTCTCCCCTCTTCCCCCTCTGCATTGCCTGTTATCTCATTTCCTTCAGATCCTTTGGTCAAATGTCATATTCTCAATGAGGCTTTCTTCAGTCATTCTATTAAAAAAATAGCAAACCCTCCCCTATAGCACACCTTAATCTCTATTCTCGTTAATTTTTCGCTATAGCGTTTATCATTTTTTAAACATGTTTGTTTGCCAGGCCCTTTACTTTGCCCCCTGCTCCCTGTCAGCTCCATAAGAACAGTCATTTTTGTTCATTGCTGAATCCTCAGCGACTGGTACATGACATATGCTTAGTAAATACTTGTTAAATGAAATATTCTGGGCCAGGTACACAGATAGATGCCTTATATATATTTGTTTAACTTTCTTCACAACAGCCCTGCAAAATATTCCCATTTTACAGATGAGGAAAGTTATGTGCCTAGGATTGCATGGCTAGAAAGTTGAAAGCCTAGATCTGTTCCACTTAAAACATTGCCAAACTCAAATAAAATATTTTAGGAGGATGGAGTCTAAATATTATTTCTTTGCTTTTGAATGGAGTGTTTAAACCATAGGCCTAGAAACCAGAAGAAAGGTAAAGACTGAATGCCCAGATGGGGCATTGTTCATTCACTCCGTGGAAGCACACTGATACTTGTGATGCTGCTGCAGTTAGAAGCCTAAAGCACCTGGAGAAAGGCCTTCCTGTGAGGTCTTCCTTCCTATGCACCACTTAGACACACTTTTGGCTTGTATATGCAGAAAGTCAGAAGAGTTTTATGATAATTTGGAAAATTTTCTCCCCTACTTCCTGGGAAAGACCTTCTTTCCCTATTTTGGAATAGCATTAACATTATTTTGGGCTTATTGCTTCATATCACTTTTCTTTCCTGAGATTTAATGGCATCCAGAGTCAGAGTGCAAAGCGTCTTCAGGGTATCCTGTAGTGTGACTTTCTTTGTGGTGTGGTGACTGAGAAGGTCTAGCTCAGAGCCCAAAGTAAGATGAGACTGTGGCCAGAGTTGTCCCTAGGCTCAGATGTGTCTGGGTTCACATGCCACCCTAATGGAGGCACATCATTCTTTCAGAAAGGAGGGTGAAGGAGAATGGGACCAGGAGCCAACCCCCAGCTGACTGGGATATAGTGTATCTCTCTCCTAAGTCTCAGGTACTAGTACCTTTTCTCCCCAATTTTAAAAAATTGCGGTAAAATACACATAAGATTTACCATCTTAATCATGAAATGCATAGTTCAGAGGTATTAAATACATTCATAATGTTGTGTGATTACCACCATCACCATCCCTATAGCTCTTTTCTTCTTGTAAAACAAAAACTCTGTACCCGTTTAAACAGTAACTCCTCATTCCTGTTCTTCCCCAGGCCCGCAACCACCATTCTGCTTCCTGTCCCTGATTTTGACTATGTACCCTGCAGAGACCTACATATCAGTAACTTTGGAGTGAAACCTAGTGAAGCTCTGGGCTTATAGGAGGCTCAGACAGAGGGAGCAGAAGTGGATTCTTCAGGGTAAAGTTCTTCTTAGTAATATGACAGAAGTAGAAGAGGAAGAGGTAGAGAAACGTCATCCTGTGGTAGGATATGAGCAGTGATGTATCCAGAGAACAGTGAAGAGCAAAGTGTGGCTCAGAGTGGCCCCCAGGGTAAAATGAGACTGGGAGCAGAGCTGTTCCCAGGAAGTGCTGAAGATAGGATGAGAACTTTCCCCAGGGTAGGATAAGCAGAGGGGGCAGGCAAGAGTGCTGGAGTGGATTGCCACTGCAATACCATTACCAGGGCGAGAGAAAGGAAAGAGCCTGTGGCAGCAGCTCCAGTAGCAGGGGAACATGAGAGGAAAGGACTTCTGCAACATGTTTAGATTAGGGGAGGGAACAAGCAGGTGACAGGTTGCAGAGAGCTTTGTATGTCATATTCAGGATTTGAAACTGTTCTTGGGCAAAGCAGAGCCACTGAAAAGTTTTAACTAAGAATTAGACTGGGTAAAGTTTGCTTCTGGTCAATATGCCCTGTGTTCAGGTCAGGTCAGGAAAGACTAGAAGAGAGGATGGCAGCCACGGGACTCCAGGCAGGTGTGGGTAGAGCCTGACCTCAGTGAAACCACAGAGGCTTTTCTGGACCTCATCCAAAACTAAGAACTTCGGTGGCTGCACAACATTGGGAATATACTAGAATGTACTATATGCCACTTAAAAATGTTTACTGTTAGAAAACTAAGAACCTCATCCTGCCTCAGTCTTTGTAGGACTGGGCCTGACGTTCTATGACTGATTTTTTTTTTTTCTTTTCTGTAAGGGTTTGGCATGTTGGTCGTGGTCCTGGGGAGTCCAGGTTGGAACTAGGCATAGCAGGAGGGGTGTGAGTCCAATCCATGATCTCTCCTTCTTTTTTGATTTGTTTTTGACTGTGCTGTCTTCACTGCTGCTGTGCGGGCTTTTCTCTAGTTGCAGCGACTAGGGGCTGCTCTTCCTCGTGGTGTGAGGTCTTCTCATTGCAACTGCTGCTTTTGTGGAGCACAGGCTCTAGGCTCACAGGCTTCAGTAGTTTCAGTGTGTGGGCTCAATAGTCCTGGTTTCTGGGCTCTTAATAGTTGTGGCACCAGGCTTAGTTGCTCCTCAGCATGTGGGATCTTCCTGGATCAGAGATTGAAGCCGTGTCTCCTGCAGTGGCAGGCAGATTCTTTGCTGCTGAGCCGCCGAGGAAGCCCCATGTTCTCTTTTTGTCCATCCTACTGGCTGCCAGAGTCATCTGTCTTTTTTTTTCACTTTAAAAACAAATTTACTTACCTATTTGGCTGTGCTGGGTATTTGTTGTATCATGTGAAGTCTTCATTGCAGCCTGTGGGATCTACTTCCCTCACCAGAGATCGAACCCAGGCCCCCTGCATTGGGAGCACAGAGTATTAGCCACTGAACCACTGGAAAAACCCTGATTTTGACTATGTACCCTGCAGAGACCTACATATCAGTAACTTTGGAGTGAAACCTAGTGAAGCTCTGGGCTTATAGGAGGCTCAGACAGAGGGAGCAGAAGTGGATTCTTCAGGGTAAAGTTCTTCTTAGTAATATGACAGAAGTAGAAGAGGAAGAGGTAGAGAAACGTCATCCTGTGGTACGATATGAGCAGTGATGTATCCAGAGAACAGTGAAGAGCAAAGTGTGGCTCAGAGTGGCCCCCAGGGTAAAATGAGACTGGGAGCAGAGCTGTTCCCAGGAAGTGCTGAAGATAGGATGAGAACTTTCCCCAGGGTAGGATAAGCAGAGGGGGCAGGCAAGAGTGCTGGAGTGGATTGCCACTGCAATACCATTACCAGGGCGAGAGAAAGGAAAGAGCCTGTGGCAGCAGCTCCAGTAGCAGGGGAACATGAGAGGAAAGGACTTCTGCAACATGTTTAGATTAGGGGAGGGAACAAGCAGATGACAGGTTGCAGAGAGCTTTGTATGTCATATTCAGGATTTGAAACTGTTCTTGGGCAAAGCAGAGCCACTGAAAAGTTTTAACTAAGAATTAGACTGGGTAAAGTTTGCTTCTGGTCAATATGCCCTGTGTTCAGGTCAGGTCAGGAAAGACTAGAAGAGAGGATGGCAGCCACGGGACTCCAGGCAGGTGTGGGTAGAGCCTGACCTCAGTGAAACCACAGAGGCTTTTCTGGACCTCATCCAAAACTAAGAACTTCGGTGGCTGCACAACATTGGGAATATACTAGAATGTACTATATGCCACTTAAAAATGTTTACTGTTAGAAAACTAAGAACCTCATCCTGCCTCAGTCTTTGTAGGACTGGGCCTGACGTTCTATGACTGATTTTTTTTTTTTCTTTTCTGTAAGGGTTTGGCATGTTGGTCGTGGTCCTGGGGAGTCCAGGTTGGAACTAGGCATAGCAGGAGGGTGTGAGTCCAATCCATGATCTCTCCTTCTTTTTTGATTTGTTTTTGACTGTGCTGTCTTCACTGCTGCTGTGCGGGCTTTTCTCTAGTTGCAGCGACTAGGGGCTGCTCTTCCTCGTGGTGTGAGGTCTTCTCATTGCAACTGCTGCTTTTGTGGAGCACAGGCTCTAGGCTCACAGGCTTCAGTAGTTTCAGTGTGTGGGCTCAATAGTCCTGGTTTCTGGGCTCTTAATAGTTGTGGCACCAGGCTTAGTTGCTCCTCAGCATGTGGGATCTTCCTGGATCAGAGATTGAAGCCGTGTCTCCTGCAGTGGCAGGCAGATTCTTTGCTGCTGAGCCGCCGAGGAAGCCCCATGTTCTCTTTTTGCCCATCCTACTGGCTGCCAGAGTCATCTGTCTTTTTTTTTCACTTTAAAAACAAATTTACTTACCTATTTGGCTGTGCTGGGTATTTGTTGTATCGTGTGAAGTCTTCATTGCAGCCTGTGGGATCTACTTCCCTCACCAGAGATCGAACCCAGGCCCCCTGCATTGGGAGCACAAAGTATTAGCCACTGAACCACTGGAAAAATTCCCATAGTTATGCTTCTAACAAGTTAATCTAACCCCTTCCTTTCTCTACTAAGAAATCTCTGTTGCTTTCCCATTCTCTGCATATTATAAAATCCAACCTTTGATGAAATCTGGTTTCATGACATTCCATGATAGGACTCCTGCGTATTTTCTTGTTAATATCTTGCTTATTTTTATTCACACTTTACTCATTCATCTTGCTTGAATATCTTCCTGCTGTTTCTATCTGGTAAACTCATCCTTCTATACTATCCTCCAGCATTACCACTTTTTTGAAGCCTTCTCCCCTGGAGAAGGAAATGGCAGTCCATTCCAGCACTCTTGCCTGGAAAATGCCATGGACGGAGGAGCCTGATAGGCTACAGTTCATGGGGTTGCAAAGAGTCGGACATGACTGAGCGACTTCACTTTCACTTTCTCTGTTCTCCCATCATAGACAGATAGTCCCTTCCCATGTTATTCTTCCGTTAAGTTGTATATTTCTCTGTTAATTATCTCACTGCTTTGTCATTGCTTTATATGTGATTGCCACATAGACTGGGAGTTTTTCAAAGACAGGTGCCCTACAGGTTTTTTTCTGTGTTCCTGTGACAGTACTGCCCAGAGACAGCTCTCACTATTTCTTTCTTTCTTTTTTTGAAAGTGTTTATTTGTAGACCATAGACATTGTTGGCCTTGCCTTGCTACTTAGCCCTAATTTTTCCTTCCCAGGTGATCGCCTGAGTTCTCTCATGTACTTTCAATGCGTTTATTGAGGTGAAAGTCACATAACATAAAATTAATCATTTTAAATTGAGCGATTCAGTGCCATTTGGTGCTTTTACAGTGTTGTCTACAACCACCACCTCTGTCTAGTTCCAAAACAGTTCCATTACTCCACAGTTAAACACCTCACCAGTCAACAGTTTCTCATTATTCTCCCTACCCCCGCAGCCATCAGTCTGCATTTTTGTCTTGATGGGTTTACCTATTCTGGATGTTTTATATAGAGTCATACGGTATGTGGCCTTTTACTTCTGGCTTCTCTGCGTGCATGTGTGCTCAATCAGTCACTCAATCGTGTCTGACTCTTTGTGACCTCATAGACTGTAGCCCACCAGGCTGCTCTGTCCATGACATTTCCCAGGCAAGAATACTGCAGTGGGTTGCCATTTCCTTTTCCAGGGGATCTTCCCGACCCTGCACTGGCAATTGGATTCTGTGCCACCTGGGAAGCCCCCTGGCTTCTTTAACTTAGTATAAAATTTTGTAGGATGGGTCAGCACGTCATTCTCTTTTTTTTTCAAGTGTTTTGTTATTGTTGTGGTAAAATTTATAGCTTACAATTAGCGATTTTAACCATTTTTAAGTGTATAACTCTGTGGCAATAATTACATTACACTATTGTGCAACCATCACCACTATCTATTTGCAAAACTTTTTCATCATCCCAGACAGAAACTCTTTACCCATTAAGCAATAACTCCCACCCCTGGCTTCTTTAACTTAGTATAAAATTTTGTAGGATGGGTCAGCACGTCATTCTCTTTTTTTTTCAAGTGTTTTGTTATTGTTGTGGTAAAATTTATAGCTTACAATTAGCGATTTTAACCATTTTTAAGTGTATAACTCTGTGGCAATAATTACATTACACTATTGTGCAACCATCACCACTATCTATTTGCAAAACTTTTTCATCATCCCAGACAGAAACTCTTTACCCATTAAGCAATAACTCCCCATTTCCCCCTCCTCCTAGATATTGTTAGATTCTAATTACTTTCTATCTCCATAAATTTGTCTGTTCCAGATATTTCATATAAGTGGAATCATGCAACTTATATCCTTTTGTTTCTGGCTTTATTTCCTTAGGAATAATGTTTATAAGGTTCTCCTGTGTTGTAGTATGTACTAGAACAACTTGTTCCTTTATATGGCTGGAAAATGCCATAACTTGTCGATCCATCCATCTGGTGATGGACGCTTTGGTTGTTTCCACTTTTTGGCTATTGTGAATAGTGCTGCTGTGAACATGTGTGTACATGTACTTGTATGAGTACCAGTTTTCAACTCTTCTGGCTATATACCTTGGAGTAGAATTGTGCGGTTATATGATAATATATGTTTAACTTCTTGAGAGACTGCTAAAACTGTTTTCCATAGCAACTGCACCATTTCACATTCCTATCAGCAAATATAAGGATTCCATTTCTTTATATCTTTGCCAACACTTGCTATTTTTTGGTTTGTTTGTTTTAATTACAGCTATCTTAGTGGGTGTGAAGTGACATTTTATTGTGGTTTTCATTTGCCTTTCCCTAATGCTATGGCAGAAAGTGAAGAGGAACTAAAAAGCTTCTTGATGAAAGTGACAGAGGAGAGTGAAAAAATTGGCTTAAAGCTCAACATTCAGAAAACTAAGATCATGGCATCTGGTCCCATTACTTCATGGGAAATAGATGGAGAAACAGTGGAAACAGTGTCAGACTTTATTTTTGGGGGCTCCAAAATCACTGCAGATGGTGACTGCAGCCATGAAATTAAAAGACACTTACTCCTTGGAAGGAGGGTTATGACCAACCTAGATAGCATATTAGAAAGCAGAGACATTACTTTGCCAACAAAGGTCTGTCTAGTCAAGGCTATGGTTTTTCCAGTAGTCATGTATGGTTGTGAGAGTTGGACTGTGAAGAAAGCTGAGCACAGAAGAATTGATGCTTTTAAACTGTGGTGTTGGAGAAGACTCTTGAGAGTCCCTTGGACTGCAAGTAGATCCAACCAGTCTATTCTGAAGGAGATCAGTCTTGGGTGTTCTTTGGAAGGACTGATGCTAAAGCTGAAACTCCAATACTTTGGCCGCCTCATGCGGAGAGTTAACTCATTGGAAAAGACTCTGATGCTGGGAGGGATTGGGGGCATTAGGAAAAGGGGACAACAGAGGATGAGATGGCTGGATGGCATCACTGACTTGATGGATGTGAGTCTGAGTGAACTCCAGGAATTGGTGATGGACAGGCAGGCCTGGCGTGCTGCGATTCATGGGGTCGCAAAGAGTGGGACACGACTGAGTGACTGAACTGAACTGAACTAAATTGAATGATGCCGAGCATCTTTTCATGTACTTATTGGCTGTGTATATGCCTTCTTTGGAGCAATGTCTGTCAAGGTCCTTTATTTGTTTAAAATTAGGTTGTCTGTCTCTTTGTGAATTGTTAGAATTTATATATATTCTGGATACTAGACCTTTATCAAATACATGGTTTGTAAATATTCCTTTCCTTTCCATAGATTGATTTTTCACTTTCTTAATAATGTTCTTTGATGCACAGTCATTTTTAATTTTTATGGAGTTGTATTTGTCTATTTTTTCTTTTGTTGCTCATGCTTTTTATATTATATCTAGGAATCCAATGCCAAATCTAAGGTAGTGAAGATTATTCAGGTTTTTCTGTTTTCTTCTAAGAGTTTTATGGGTTTAGCTCTTAGGTTGTTGATCCACTTTGAATTAATTTTTACATATAGTGTAAGCCTAATGTACTTTTAAACTCTGAATGTATGCTGTTGGTTGTTGGGGTTTTTCTAGTCAGTAATGATTTTTGGGTCTTCAGATTCCAAATAGTTACAGAAGTTGTATTAGTTGCTGTTAGCTGAATTGCGGCTTCTCTTGTCATAGGTATAACTTAGGAGTCATTTCTTTCTCCTTAGATAAGGTCTATCTACTGATGCACATTTGATAGTTGTAGGGCTACTTTGAGAGTAAGGCTACTGTTTGTGTTGCCAGTCAGTTGAGTGACACACCCTTATGTACGGACAGTGGGATGATGTGTTATGAGCTTGTCTGTATCTCCGTTGATGTGGAAAGCAGCAGGGTGAGGCCTTACTGAAACAAAGCAAAGTTGGCAGGGGTCAGGGGAACAATGCTGTCAGGTGGCAAGTCTGTACTAAGCCTGGCCAGGTTCCCAGCCTTGTGCATGACTTGCTGAGAACTATGCAAAGCAGTAATGAGGAGTAAAAAGGTATAATTTGGAGTCAGAAGCCTTGATTTCAAATTCGATGTCTGCAGGTCACCTTCTGTCTGGGCCTCAGTGTCTTCAAGGTGAATGCTGACCTCACAGGGTGGTTTTGTTTTTGGAGATGGCTCAGACGGTAAAGCGTCTGTCTACAACTCGGGAGACCCGGGTTCAATCCCTGGGTCGGGAAGATCCCCTGGAGAAGGAAATGGCAATCCACTCCAGTACTAATGCTTGGAAAATCCCATGGACAGAGGAGCTTGGGGGTCACAAAGAGTTGGACACAACTGAGCGACTTCACTTTCAGAGTTATCTATGAAAATTGTAAAATCCCATGTAATTTTGGGAATGTAATATGGAATCAAGGCAGAGACTGAGTGTACTGGGAGCATTTTTTTGTTTGTTTTTCTTTTTAAAAAAATTCTTTCCCCAACTGTGATTTATAGTAAAGGTTTGAGGTTTATTGACCAAATGGAGGTTTTTTCAATTTTTTTTTTGCAAAATAATTTTAAATTTGTGGTGACTCTTTTGCAAGTGACAGAAATACAATTCATGCTGGCTTATAAGAGGGACTTAAGACTGAAGTAACTAAAAAGCCATTTACTTTTAGACACAGCAAGATCCTGGACTTGAATGATGTCATTTGGACCTAATCTCTCTCCTCTTGGCTTTGCTTTTTTTTTTGTTTTGCTCTTAGGCAGGCTCCACCCATGTGGTGGCAAAGATAGTTATCAGCCTTGGGTATGTAATCTACCAGCTAAGCAACCACTTTTGGAAAGACAGTACCTCTTTCCTGATGGTGTTGACAGTCCTAAGTGTGATTTTGGCTTGAGTCATTTGCCCACCCTAAAGTACTACTGTGGTTGGAAGAATGCTGGACTTTCATTAGCCAACAGTTATATTCTACTCATGGAACCTAGGGATCAGGGTCAGCTCCTCTGGAGTCATGTGGACTGAGAGCAGGGGAGGTATGATTCCCTCAGGGAAGATCAAGGTGCATGTACTTACAGAGGGTGTGGGAGGTGGGAGATAATTAAATTGGCAAAATTCACAGATATCTGCTTCATAATTGAGCCATTAAAGGTTTTTTTTTTTTTTTTAAAGCATGCTTTTAATGTTTAAAACTCAACCAAGTAGAGCTGCTCTGCTTGAAGAAGCGAGATACCTTAGTGGGAGGTATCAAGATACCTTAGTGGAAGGAAGGATCTGCACAGCATAATTTGAAAACCGCTAGACAATTTGTCCAACAAATACTTGTTTGAGATGTGATATTTTCTGAATCCTTTCTTCCTATCTTTCCGGATTTTTGTAGAAGAGATTGTATTTTCCTTCAAATCTGGGAGAGTATAGACTTCCCTGGTGGTTCAGTGGTAAAGAATACACGCCTGCCAATGCAGACTATAGGAGGTCCATCCCTGATCCAGGAAGATCCCACATGCTTTGGGGCAGCTACGCCTGTGGGCCAGAACTCCTGAGCCCTTACTCTCTAGCGCCCGAGAGCTGCAGCAAGAGAAGCCTGTGCACTGCAACCAGAGTGTAGCTCCTGCTCGCCGCAGCTAGAGAAAGCCCACATACAGCAATGAAGACCTGCAGCAGCCAAACACAATTTACAAGAAAATCTGAGAGAGTGAGGTTAGTAGCAGAGCCAGTCACTGCTGGGGGTTGAAGGCGCCAAGGACCTTGCTTAACCTGGACACCAAACTGTACTTTCTTGTAGTTTTTAAGCCGTGGGCCTTTCAAATGTGAATAGGGACACCTAGAAAACAGGTGGAAGTGGCTTCAGAATGTATTGGTTAATGTGAGTGATGAAATATATTTGTATCCTCAGCATTTTGCAAGAGCTCAGGGTGCTAGAATGTATGGCGCCAGGAGCTGGATTCTATACTGTAAATTGAGTGAAGGGAAAGCAGCCCTCATGCACCAGCCAGGTCATCAGGCAGCCAACAGCTGACTTTTTTAATGTGCTAAAATTCATATAACATAAAATTTGCCATTCTGAAGTATACAGTTCAGTGGTTTTAAACACTTTTGTGCAGCATCTCAGTATGTAATTCCAGAACACTTTCATCATCCCTATTAAACAGTTACTCCTTATTCTGTAGTCCCTGGCAACCACTAATCTACTTCCCTTCTCTGTGGATTTGCCTGTTCTAGACATTTCATGTAAATGGAATCATGTTAGCTTCACTTAGTGTAATGTTAGCATATATTTACCTAATTATTTCCTTATGATACTTTTTAGAAGTAGAATTATCCTGCAGACCTATCTTCAAACGTATAATTGGGATGGACATACTCAACAGTTGGAGTAGCACCCACATCAAATCCTTGACCTGTCAAATAAGAGCTAAGTGGAGAAGGCCAAGTGGAAGCTTTTGAAACTGTTGCTTTCTCCTCTGGCCAAGATGGTGAATCAAAAGCAATATTACATTCTGTGACGGTTGATGGAGATTAGTGCTACCATTAAGGATCTTAAGAATACAGGGGTGTTGGTCTCTCTTATGTCTACATTTAATTAATTAGTCTGCCCTCTTTGCAAACCTGCATGGATTCTGGAGACCCTCCACTTTAATAAGTTTCATTTAGAGGCCTCAATTATGACTGCTGGATAGATCTGATATCTTTGCTACAGCAGATCAGTTTGGTATGTGGGTATTGATTTCATGAATGTAGTCTTTTCTATCTCAGTTGGAAAAAAAGACCAAAAAACCATTTGTATCCATGTGGTACAGATATCATTACACCTTCATAGTTTTGCTGGAGGCTATGTAAACCTTTCCAAACTTTTACTTTATTCACAATATAGTCAAAAGAGACTTGGACCACTTGACCATCTCATAGAACATCACTTTGATCTGTTACTTTGACATCATGCTAATCAAGCAGCATGCGCTGAGGAGATTAGCACACAGAGGCCTTGGTAAGATACATGTCCTCCACAGTGGGTGAGTGGGTACTGCCACATTCTTTGCCAAAGTCAGTGTATTTGGTGTTTAAATATGTCCACAGATTGTATAATACTCTTCCCATCAAGAGGTGGAACCTAATTCTTCTCCTTTAACTCAGCTAGACCTAAGTAACTCAATTCTAACAAATAGAATAAAGTGAAAGTGATGGTGTATGAACAACAAAAGAACAACAGAAAGAGTCCAAAATGCAGTACTTGGGTGCAGTCTCAAAAACAACAGAATGATCTCTGTTCTTTCCCAAGGCAAGCCATCCAATATCACAGTAATCCAAGTCTGTGCCCCAAGCAGTAATGCTGAAGAAGCTGAAGTTGAACGGTTCTATGAAGACCTACAAGACCTTCTAGAACTAGCACCCAAAAAAGATGTCCTTTTCATCACAGGGGACTGGAATGCAAAAGCAGAAGTCAAGAGATACCTGGAGTAACAGGCAAATTTGGCTGTGGAGAACAAAATGAAGCAGGGCAAAGGCTAACAGAGTTTTGCTAACAGAATGCACTGGTCATAGCAAACATCCTCTTCCAACAACACAAGAGAAGACACTACACATGAATTTCACCAGATGATCAATACTGGAATCAGATTGATTATATGTTTTGCAATCGAAGATGGAGAAGCTCTGTACAGTCAGCAAAAACAAGACGTGGAGCTGACTGTGGCTCATATCATGAACTGCTGCTGCTGCTAAGTCTCTTCAGCCATGTCTGACTCCGTGCGACCCCATAGACTGCAGCCCACCAGGTTCCCCAGTCCCTGGGATTCTCCAGGCAAGAATACTGGAGTAGGTTGCCATTTCCTTCTCCAGTGCATGAAAGTGAAAACTGAAAGTGAAGTTGCTCAGTTGTGTCCGACTCCTAGCAATCCCATGGACTGTAGCCTACTAGGTTCCTCTGTCCATGGGATTTTCCAGGCAAGAGTACTGGAGTCGGGTGCCATTGCCTTCTCCTTAGTTTAAAGCAGAGATGCTCAAAGTATGGTCCTCTGATTATGAACTCCTTATTGCCAAATTCAGACTAAAGTTGAAGAAAGTAGGGAAAACCATTAGCCCATTCAGGTATAACCTAAATCAAATCCCTTACGATTATACAGTGGATGTGACAAATAGATTCAAGGGATTAGATCTGATAGAGTGCCTGAAGAACTATGGATGGAGGTTCATGACATTGTACAGGAGGCAGCGATCAAGACCATCCCCAAGAAAAAGAAATACAAAAAGGCAAAATGGTTGTCTGATGAAGCCTTACAAGTAGCTGAGAAAAGAAGAGATGCTAAAGGCAAAGGAGAAAAGGAAGGCTATACCCATCTGCATGCAGAGTTCCAAAGAATAGCAAGGAGAGATAAGAAAGCCTTCCTTAGTGATCAATGCAAAGAAATAGAGGAAAACAATAGAATGGGAAGACTAGAGATCTCTTCAAGAAAATTAGAGATACCAAGGGAACATTTCATGCAAAGATGGGCACAAAAAAGGACAGAAATGATATGGGCCTAACAGAAGCAGAAGATATTAAGAAGAGGTGTCAAGAATACACAGAAGAACTATACAAAAAAGATTTTAATGAGCCAGATAACCATGATGGTGTGACCACTCATCTAGAGCCAGACATCCTGGAATGTGAAGTCAAGTGGGCCTTAGGAAGCATCACTATGAACAGAGCTAGTGGAGGTGATGGAATTCCAGTTGAGCTATTTCAAATCTTAAAAGATGATGCTGTAAAAGTGCTGCACTCAATATGTCAGCAAATTTGGAAACTCAGCAGTGGCCATAGGACTGGAAAAGGTCAGTTTTCATTCCAATCCCTAAGAAAGGCAATGCCAAAGAATGTTCAAATTACTGCACAGTTGCACTCATTTCACCTGCTAGCAAAGTAATGCTCAAAATTCTCCAAGCCAGGCTTCAGCAGTACGTGAACTGAGAAATTCAAATGTTCAAGCTGGATTTAGAAAAGGCAGAGGAACCAGAGATCAAACTGCCAACATCCACTGGATCATCAAAAAAGCAAGAGAATACCAGAAAAACATCTACTTCTGCTTTATTGATTACACCTAAGCCTTTGACTGTGTAGATCATAACAAACTATGGAAAATTATGAAAGAGATGGAAATACCAGACCACTTGACCTGCTTCCTGAGAAATCTGTGTGCAGGTCAAGAAGCAACACTTAGTACTGGACATGGAACAACAGACTGATTCCAAATCTGGAAAGAAGTACGTTAAGGCTATATATTTTCACCCTGCTTATTTAGCTTATATGCAGAGTACATCATGCAAAATGCCAGGCTGGATGAAGCACAGCTGGAATCAAGATTGCCAGAAGAAATATCAGTAACCTCAGATATGCAGATGACACCACACTTACGGCAGAAAGTGAAGAAGTACTGAAGAGCCTCTTGATGAAAGTGAAAGAGGAGAGTGAAAAAGCTGCCTTAAAACTTTAACATTCAAAAAATGAAGATCATGGCATCGGGTCCCATCACTTCATGGGAAATAGATAGGGAAACAGTAGAAGCAGTGAGAGACTTTATTTTTCTGGGCTCCAAAATCATTGCAGATGGTGACTGCAGCCATGAAATTAAAAGACGCTTGTTCCTTGGAAGGAAAGTTATGACCAACCTAGACAGCATATTAAAAAACAGAGATATTACTTTGCTGACAAAGGTCCAGCTATAGTTTGTTACAGTGGTCATGTTGGATGTGAGAGTTGGACCATAAGGAAGCTGAGTGCTGAAGAATTGATGCTTTTGAACTGTGGTGTTGGAGAAGACTTGTTGGAGTCTCTTGGACTGCAAGAAAATCCAACCAGTCCATCCTAAAGGAAATCAGTCCTGAATATTCATTGGAAGGACTGATGCTGAAGCTGAAAATCCAATACTTCGGCCACCTAATGTGTAGAACTGACTCGTTGGAAAAGACCGTGATGCTGGGAAAGATTGAAGGCAAGAGAAGAAGGGGATGACAGAGGATGAGATGGTTGGGTGGCAGAGGATGAGATGGTTGGATGGCATCACTGACTCGATGGACGTGAGTTTGATCAAGGTCTGGGAGTTGGTGATGGACAGGAAAGCCTGGCATGCTGAGTCCATGGGTTTGTAAAGAGTTGGACATGACTGAACAACTGAACTGCATGGAACTGATGTTGTATGACTTCAATGACTAGGTCATAAAAGGTACTACCATTTGTTTGTCTCAGTGTCTCTTGGATCACTCACTCTGGTAGAAGCCCACTCATATATTGTGAGCACACTGAAGCAGGCTATGGAACTGCCCACTTGGAGAAGAACTGAGGCTTCCTGACCACACCCAGCACTGACTTGCTAAGAGTGTGAGTGAGCCATCTTTTTATTTTTATTGGAATATAGTTGATTTGCAGTGTTGTGTTAATTTCTGCTGTTCAGCAAAGTGAATCAATTATACGTATACCCCCCTTCTTTTAAGATTTTTTCCCTATATAGGTCACTATAGAGTATTGAGTAGAGTTCCCTGTGGTATACAGTAGTTCCGTAAATATTATCTAGTAGTGTGTATATGTCAGTCTTAACCTCCCAATATTTCCCTCACTCCCACTTATCCCCTGGTAAGCATAAGTGTGTTTTCTACATCTGGGATTCTATTTCTTTTGTGTAAGTAAGTTCATTTTTTAGGTGCCATATATAAACAATATCATATATTTGTCTTTCACTTCACTTAGTATGATAATCCCTAGGTCCTTCCACATTGCTACAAATGGCATTATTTCATTCTTTTTTATGGCTGAGTAGTATTCCACCATATATGTGTATTGTATCTTCTGTATCCATTCCCCTGTTGATGAACATTTAGGTTGCTTCCATGTCTTGGCTATTGTAAACAGTGTTGCAGTGAGTTTTGGGGTGCATGTATCCTTTAGGATTATGGTTTTTTCTGGATATTTGCCCAGGAGTGAGATTGCTGGATTATATGTAGTTCTATTCTTAAGTTTTTTAAGGAACCTCCATACTTTACTCTATAGCAGTAGTACCAATTTACATTCCCATGAGCAGTGTAGGAGGATTCCTTTTGCTCCACACCCTCTCCAGCGTTTCTTGTTTGTAGACTTTGATGATGACCATTCTGACCAGTGTGAGGTTATACCTCACTTTAGTTTTGAGATGCATTTTTCTTATATTTGGTGGTGTTGAGCATCTTTTCATGTGCTTTTTGGCCATCTATACGTCTTCTTTGGAAAAATATTAATTTTGGTCAGCCCATGTTTTGATTGGGTTGTTTGTTTTTTTGACATAGAGTTGTATGAACTGTTTGTCTATTTTGGAGATTAATGCCTTGTGGGTTGCATCATTTGCAAATATTTTCTCACATTCTGTGGGTTGTCTTTTCATTTTGTTTATAGTTTCCTTTGCTGTGCAGTAGCTTTTAACTAGGTTCCATTTGTTTATTTTTATTTTTATTTCCATTACTGTGGGAGGTGGATCCAAAATGATATTGCTGCTATTTATGTCAAAGAGTGTTCTTTCTATGTTTTCCTCTAAGAGTTTTATAGTGTTCAGCCTTATATTTAGGTCTTTGATCCATTTTGAGTTTGTTTTTGTGTATGTTGTCAGAGAGTGTTCTAATTTCTTTCTTTCTTTTTTTAATGTGTAGCTGTCCAGTTTTCCTAGCACTGCTTATTGGAGAGACTTTTTCTCCATTGTATATTCTTGCTTCATTTGTAATGGATTAGTTGATCATAGGTGTGTAGGTTCATCTCTGGGCTTTGTATCTTGTTCCATTGATCTGTATTTCTGTTATTGTGCCAGTACCATACTGTTCTGATATTGTAGCTTTGTAGTATAGTCTGAAGTGAGGGTGTCTGATTCCTCCAACTGTGTTTTGCTTTCTCAGGATTGCTTTGGCTATTTGGGGGTCTTTTGTGCTTCCATATAAATTTTAGAATTTTTTTGTTCTAGTTCTATGAAAAATGCCATTGGTAATTTGATAGGGACTGCATTGAATCTGTAGATTGCTTTGAGTAGTATAGTCATTTTAACAGTATTGATTCTTCCAACTCAAGAACATAGTATATCCTTCCATCTGTTTGTGTCATCTCCAGTTTCTTTCATTAGCTTCTTAGAGTTTTGAGAATAGAGGTCTTTTGTCTCCTTAGTTAGGTTTATTCTTAGATATTTTATTCTTTTTGATGGGATGATAAATGGGATTGTTTCCTTGATTTCTCTTTCTGATCTTTCATTCTTAGTGTATCGGAATGCAAGAGATTTCTGTATATTAATTCTGTATCCTGCAACTTTACCGAATTCATTGATTTGGATTTCTTTTATTTCCTCTTCTTCTCTGATTCCTGTGGTTAGGACTTCCAAAACTATGTTGAATAAAAGAGATGACAATGGACATCCTTGCCTTGTTCCTGATCTCAGAGGGATTGCTTTCATTTTTTTCACTGCTGAGAATAATGTTAGCTGTGAGTTAATCATATTTGGCATTTTATTATGTTGAGGTGAGTTCTCTCTAGTCCCACTTTCTGGAAAGCTTTGATTACAAATGGGTGTTGAATTTTGTCAAAAGCTTTTTCTGCATCTGTTGAGATAATCATATGGTTTTTATTCTTCAGTTTGTTAATGTGGTGGTGTATCATATAGATTGATTTGCAAATATTGAAAAATTGTTGCATTCCTGGCTGAATCCTATTTGATCACAGTGGATGATCCTTTTAATGTATAGTTGGATTTGGTTTGTTAGTATCTTGTTGAATATTTTTATATCTATGTTCATCAGTAATATTGACCTGTAATTTTCCTTTTGTTGTGGAGTGAGCCACCTTGGAAGCAGATCCTCCAGCTGCAGTCAAGTCTTCTTTTTTTAAAATTAACTAGTTATGATTATTTGGGGGGCTGTGCTGGGTCTTTGTTGCTGCATGGGCTCTTCTCTAGTTGCGGCAGCAGAAACTACTCTTTAGTTGCGCTGCGTGGGCTTCTCTCTGTGGTAGTTTCTCTTGTTGTGGAGCAAGGGCCCTAGGGCATGACCACTTCAGTAGCTGTAGCATATAGGCTCGGTAGTTGTGGCTCCCGAGCTCTAGAGCAAAGGCTCAGTAGTTGCTTAACGGCATGTAGGATCTTCCTGGATCAGGGAATGAACCTCTGTCTCTTGCATTGGCAAGCAGATTCTTTACCAATAAGCCACCAGGGAAGTCCCCCAATCAGGCCTTCAGTGGCTATAGTCCTTTATGAATCTTTGTGTGAGACCTGAGCCAGAACCACCCAGTTACTCCACTCTGTCTGTCCCTGACTCTCAGAAATAGTGTGAGTAATAAATGTTTATTGTTTAAAGCAACCTAATTTTAGGGTATTTGTTATATAACAGGAGACACTAATACACAGTCCCATAAGCTGTGTGTGAGAGTTCTAGTTGTTTGACATCCTTTTCAACATCTAGGATTTCCCTATTTTTGTCATTTTAGCCATTCTGGTTAATGTATAGTATTCTCATATTGTGGTTTTAATATGTGTTTCCCCAATGATTAATGAAGTAGAGCATCTTTTCTTTTATGTATATCTGTCTACATATGTGGTGCTTCCCAGATAGCATAGTGGTAAAGAATCCACCTGCCAGTGCAAGAGATGTGTGTTTGATCTCTGGGTCAGGATGATCCCCAGGAGTAGACAGTGGCAACCCACTCCAGTATTCTTGCCTGGAAAATTCTATGGGCCAAGGAGCCTGGCGGGCTACAGTCCATGGAGTCAGAGAGAGTCAGACATTACTGAGTGCCTGAGCATGCACACATGCATATACATACATATATGTGTTTGATGTGTTTTTGATGCTGTAGTAAATGGGACTACTAAGTTTTAAAGATCTTTTTCTGAAAATGAAATAAATCATTTTAAGGAAATCTCCTAGTACTCAGCACTTTCTTCTTTGTTATATCTTTGCTACAATAGCTTCCTTTTGATTCTGGAAAAATTTTGTGTGGAGTGTTGTTTCCTTAATCTCATCTAGAATCCCTTTAAATTAACAGTTATATCAGATGCCTTACCAGTGGTTATACTTATTTTCAAAAAAACTTTATTATTTTAAAAATTAAACTTTGTTTTATAAAAGAATTCTTATACTATAGAGGTTATTTTTTCCTGTGTATTTTTCCTTTAGTGGCTCTTCAAAGGCAGTTCCTTTTGAATTTCACCGTTTAACAGAATGGGGATTATTTTTTATTTTTGTTTATTTATTTGTAAGAATCCTTTAGAATCATTTATCTGTGTGATGGAGGTTGGTTTAGTTGGGAAAAAATAGAAACCATAATTCATAAGTTTATTTAGTTGGACATGTATTAACTTCAGTATGTCATGGTATCCTGAGAGCACATGAATGAGTGCAGACAGACACTGCTGCTGCGTCGCTTCAATTGTGTCCGACTCTGTGCCACCCCATAGACGGCAGCCCACCAGGTTCCCCTGTCTCTGGGATTCTCCAGGCAAGAACAGTGGAGTGGGTTGCCATTTCCTTCTCCAATGCATGAGAGTGAAAACTGAAAGTGAAGTCCCTCAGTTGTGTCCTGACTCTTAGCGACCCCACGGACTGCAGCCCACCAGGCTCCTCCGTCCATGGGATTTTCCAGGCAAGAGAGTAGGGTGCCATTGCCTTCTCCAGCAGACAGACACTGTTCTCCCTCAAACACTGTGGAACTCCCACTCCATTCTCAGGACATCTTATATGTAATAAATGCTATAGAAACATTTGACAGACTCAGAGAGGGCATCATTGTTAGTCTGTATACTTAATATACAGTTCAGTTCAGTTTAGTCACTCAGTCATGTTCGACTGTTTGCAACCCCATGAATCGCAGCACGCCAGGTCTCCCTGTCCATCACCAACTCCTGGAGTTCACTCAAACTCACGTCCATCTAGTCGGTGATGCCATCCACCCATCTCATTCTCTGTCATCCCCTTTTCTTCTTGCCCCCAATCCCTCCCAGCATCGGAGTCTTTGCCAATGAGTCAGCTCTTCACATGGGGTGGCCAAAGTACTGGAGTTTCAGTTTTAGCATCAGTCCTTCCAAAGAAATCCCAGGGTTGATCTCCTTCAGAATGTACTGGTTGGATCTCCTTGCAGTCCAAGGGACTCTCAAGAGTCTTCTCCAACACCACAGTTCAAAAGCATCAATTCTTCGGCACTCAGCTTTCTTCACAGTCCAACTCTCACATCCATACTTAATATTAGTAAAGCACAATTCTTATATTTTAATGATAAAAACAGGTTAAAATAAGAGTTTTAACATTTCTTTCTGTACTTTTGTTGGAAAGTCTTGAGAATCCCACTTTAGAGATAGCTCTCTTAATATGTAGTATCTTTGTAAATTATTTCTGAATGTAGGCATAATTCCTGAATATAAATAAAAGGTTGCATGTAGCAACCTTTCATAATATTTTTCATTGAGAAGAATTGAGCTTGAAGTCCAGTGAAGAGTATCTTGTGTGAATAATACTGTCAGCAGCTATGATTAGAGAATCCGCAGGCCAAATAAAGCCTCAGTTAGATGCTTCATCTGTTCTTGTCCTGTGTGGATAACCATGTCTCTTCCAATAAGAGTTTGTATCTAAGTAAATCAAGAATGGAACCGTGGAGTGGAGGTTATAGGTCTGTGTCTTCCTGCCATTCTGTAACCCACCAGAAGCACTGCAGTGAGCAAGAAACCACCTAATAGGCTTCATTAAGTGGGGATTTACTTTGGGGAGTTGACATAAAGATGGAGTCACACTACCTTGTTCAAATTCTGGATTCCTTGTTTTATTAGTTGTGTATTCTTAAGCATGCTTGTTTTAAACTCTGTGTCACAGTTTTCTCTTATGTTATATAGAAGAATGGTATCCAATACATATGGTTGTTTATGAAAAATTAATTAATCCATATAAAGTGCTTAGGATAGTATCTGCACATATGAAATGCTCAATGGATGTTTGTTAGTATTTCACTTTTTGAAGGTTCAGATTTTGTCCGTACACTGAGAATATTTACCTCTTCAAGCAGATTCTTTTAACTAAGTTCATGAGGCTAAT
Organism: Madoqua kirkii; assembly: GCA_006408675.1. Classification (NCBI taxonomy): domain Eukaryota; kingdom Metazoa; phylum Chordata; class Mammalia; order Artiodactyla; family Bovidae; genus Madoqua; species Madoqua kirkii. Next base: position 21,910 of record SJYC01020795.1, read on the forward strand.
ATATATAAAACCTCAAGAATGCCTGTGGTATGGTCTCTTGGTATGACCAGCGTGTTTTTACTATTGGGTGGCAACATGGAACACCAAATCCTCGTCATAAAGCTTATGGTGAACATGGATCTAGATTAGGGGATGTGGTATGGTCTCTTGGTATGACCAGCGTGTTTTTACTATTGGGTGGCAACATGGAACACCAAATCCTCGTCATAAAGCTTATGGTGAACATGGAATCTAGATTAGGGGCTTTATTTAGATGAATCCCGTGTTTTATGTATAATGCCAAGATAGCAAAGATGAATGTTATTACCTTTTCCTGTATTTAAGAATTTTTCCACTTACAGTGTTAGACGTTTACTTTCAGCCTCTTTTGTAGCTCACCATAGGGACTTCCCTGGTGGCTCAGATGGTCAAGTGTCTGCCTACAATGTGGGAGACCCAGGTTCGATCCCTGGGTCTGGAAGGTCCTCTGGAGAAGGAAATGGCAACACACTCCAGTGCTCTTGCCTGGAAAATCCAGAGTGGATGGAGGAGCCTGGTAGTCTACAATCCATGGGGTCACAAAGAGTTGGACACAACTGAGCGATTAAACTTTCAACTTTCATAGATTCTTTTGGTTTGATCCGCTCACCATGGACTTTGACTCTGAAGAGTTGGTGGTGCAGGGGAGCAAGGACTGCAGTGGTGGTGGTGTGTGTAGCAGGATTGAGATTCCGGAGCAGTAGTGGAGTGGTGTTGCAGGCTGGATCATAGTGGCCAGGGACAGTGGACATTGGCAGTGGAGGCAGAGGTGTCTTGACCAGACTAACTCTGATTTTAGATATTATTCTTAGCATCCATTTCTGGGTTTTCCACTTCTCCAGGTGAGTGAGCTGTTCTTATAATGTTTTTATTTTTATTTTTATTTTTCTGCTTAGACTATGCAGAATTAGTTTCAGTTGTTGAATTTACCAACTAAGTTGTTCCTGCAACTAAGGACTCTGGCTGATACTGATCCAAGCTGATGCATTCATCTCATACCTGATGCATTCATATCATAGTAGGGATGGAAAGCAATGGAATGTTTAAACTTCATTGGCTCCCTCTCTTTCTTTTTTGTTTTTTCTCTCTTTTTCACAGTTTTAGGGTCACTATTCCCAGGGTCTACGGTTGTGCCTGGTATATAAGAGGAGCTCAGTAAAACTGTGGAATGAGTGAGTGTTGGGTTCATTCTGCCAATGAACCTATTTGTATGTTGGCTGGTATGTGTATTTGTGACTCTGCTTTTTCTCAGCTTCCACAGCTGTCCAAAGCTCCCTGATGAAGTACAAATTTTTTCTTTAGGTGTATTAATACATATGTAACCCTACATAACAGTTTCATTTTACTGGCTTGAGAGCTGTTTTGTCTTTTAAACTCATTTGGCTTAGCTGTGCTCTATGGACTTTCTAGTTTAGCCTTGGGATGCGTGATTGTCGTGATTGTGTGTTGCATGTATGTATGTGTGTATAGCATACACAAAGTGCTGACAAGGACTTAAATGCTTTCCTGGCATTCTGGAAGCCATCATTTCTTGAGTCTTCCTCATGAGGTTTTTTGTGCAATAAAGAAAAGACCATACACCCACAGACAGTTCTGTACATGAGTGTATGTAAATCTAATAACTTGATGACTTTATGTAGGTAAGTTTCCTGCAGATGTCCTGCTTTTCCCCTGATGGCAGTGTGAGATTGGGAAAGGCAAAAAATACAGGGCCCTTAACTCTCCTATCTGTTCTCTCTTCTTTTCCTCTGTTCCAGGTCTTCTCTTGAAGAAGCTGTAAGGGAACTGATAATTTGCACCCACATTCTGGTTGTTTGCCTATATTTACTGAGCCCCTCCCTGGGGGCCATAGGATGAGGCCTTTCTGATTCTGGACTTGAGAGGTTGAGGTGGCCTCTTCTCAGTTCCTAAGGGTCCTTGCCTCTCTTCCTGGTGGAGTGGCTGAGGCTGGTGGCAGAGGGCAGTATACCGGAGATCCTTCTCTCTCCATCTCTAGAACATAGTGTTGTAGACTTTGTGTTCTCACAAATCAGGGCTGGGACTTTGTGATGAAGATTTGTGAGCAAGCTCATCAAGAGGCAGGATCGTCTGGCCTTCCCTTCTTGAGTTTCAGATGTATTCAAAAGAAACAAGCCTAGAGGGTAGTGAGTTGTCTAAGGTGACGCAGTCAGGGCTCAAGTGAGCTCTAAATATATTCTCAAGGGCAAACCGAAGTCCTGTGAACACTGAGCCCCATCTTAGTTCTCCTGTAACATAAAGCTAGGATTTATTCTGCAGTTTCCTTCCCTGAATCCTATGAAGAGTCAGCACCTTAGTTCTTATTGCTCTAGTTTGCTCCACACTTCACTTTGGTTTGGAACACACCCCAGTCCTAAGTTGCCCGTCTTGGTCCATAGGTTCAGTTCAGTTCAGTTGCTCAGTCATGTCCGACTGTTTGCAACCCCATGAATCGCAGCATGCCAGGCCTCCCTGTCCATCACCAATTTCTGGAGTTCACTCAGACTCACGTCCATTGAGTTGGTGATGCCATCCAGCCATCTCATCCTCTGTCGTCCCCTTCTCCTCCTGCCCCCAATCACTCCCAGCATCCGAGTCTTTTCCAATGAGTCAACTCTTCACATGAGGTGGCCAAAGTACTGGAGTTTCAGCTTTAGCATCCTTCCTTCCAAAGAACACCCAGGACTGATCTCCTTTAGAATGGACTGGTTGGATCTCCTTTCAGTCCATGGGACCCTCAAGAGTCTTCTCCAACACCACAGTTCAAAAGCATCAATTCTTCGGTTGCCAAGTTTATAGACAACAGTCTTGTGCCTCTGTAGACACGTGACCAAGCGATTAATAGAGCTTAAGTTCTGGGAGAGTTTCACCTCTTCCCCTACCTCCCCACTCCCAGCAGCCTGCCTGCTTATAATTTCCTCAGTGCTTAGACAGCTCAAGAGAGAATGGAAACAGGGCAATATGCCCATCCCCTTTTAGGAGGTAAGGCAGGCCCAGTTCTTTATGAGTAACCTCTAGCCTTATGGGTCTCTGTGCTATATTAGGTCAAGTGAAAGTGCTCAGTACTTAGGAGGAAATAATAGCCTTCTGGCCTAGGGAGGATTTTTTTTTTTAAGTAAACCTATGTTGGACCCTCACTATATGAAATACACTGAACATACTTTGAATGTGTTATCTCAACCTCTACAACCTTGTGAGATAGGCATTTTTTTCCCCCAAATATTTATCTGTTTATTTGGCTGCATTGGGTCTTAGTTGTGACATGTGGGATCTCTTGTTGCAACGCATGGACTCTGTAGTTATGGCAAGAGTGCTTAGTAGTTGTGGCGCTAGCTTAGTTGCTCCACGGCATGTGGAATCTTGGTTCCCCAATCAGGGATCAAACCTGCATCCCCTGCATTGCAAGGCAGAGTCTTAACCACTGCACTACCAGAGAAGTCCTTATTATTGTTATTTTATAGAAGAGATTACTAAAACTCCTCTATAAAATTGACTAACCTACTGTCACACAGCTAAACAACACTTGAATCTAGGCGTTCTGATCTTGTTTTTCCTAAATGACAGTAAAGTTAACAACTTTCTTGGGTAAATTATCCTTGGGGGCACCTGTGTTATTGAATGGGCCCATTTGGCTCAGAGAAATGGGGGTGAACCTGAAGGGAAGGGGAGAAGCCCTGTCAGTCTGTGGGCATCAGAGGGAACTCAGTGGTTGGCTATAGCAGAATGGTACCTAGCATAGGCCTGTGTGCCTTAATGAACTCAAATCAGATAGTGACTCTCCTGTAGGCTAATAAACCATATTCCTTAGCAGGGACAACTCCTACTTTAAAAACATTAACAAAAATTATTTATGTTTTAAAAGTGTTTGCCTGCATGGGCTTTTCTCTACTAGTGGTGCCTGAGAGCTGCTCTCCAGTTGTGGTGTTCATGCCTCTCATTGTGGTGGCTTCTCTTGGAGCATGGGCTCGAGGACACGCAGGCTTCAGCTGCTATGGCATGTGGGCTCAGCAGTTGTGGCTCCTGGGTTCTAGAGCATAGGCTTGGTAGTTGTGGCACATGGGCTTAGTTGCTGCTTGGCGTGTGGGATCCTCCTGTATCAGGGATCAAATGCGAGCCTCCTGCATTGGCAAGGGAATTCTTTATTTACCACTGAGCTTCCAGGGAAGTCCCATAACTCCTACTTTATCTCTTCTTACTACTTCCTGTGAAACAAACTGTACTTTGTCCTGCTGCTGCTGCTGCTAAGTCGCTTCAGTCATGTCCAACTCTGTGTGACCCCATAGACGGCAGCCCACCAGGCTCCCCCGTCCCTGGGATTCTCCAGGCAAGAACACTGGAGTGGGTTGCCATTGCCTTCTCCAATGCACGAAAGTAAAAAGTGAAAATGAAGTTGCTCAGTCGTGCCTGACTCTTAGTGACCCCATGGACTGCAGCCTACCAGGCTCCTCCATCCATGGGATTACTTTGTCCTATTGTTTATCAAATCTGCTGTCATTTTCCACGTGTTTGTAGGCTCTATTAAGATTCGAGTCAAAAAGTAACCTTTGACAGCTTAGGGCTATGTAGCCAGTTTTGAATCCCCAGTCACCCCAGAGTCATTTTGTAGTAGAGCTCTCTCATTCCTTCATTCATGTGTTCAGTCATTCTAACATTGGGCTTTCCCTCTGTGCCAAGTACTGCACTAGGCCCTGGGAATCAGCATAATGAACAAGACAGAGGTAGTTCCTGCTCTGCTAGAGCTTACAGTGTAGCAGAGAAGGCAAAAATGAAGCAGAGAACCACAGTGAGGTCTGATGACGTATGCAGTGGAGAATAAGGGATGTGATGAGAGGGTACACATTGCAGAGGAACTTAATATTGTTTAGGGCATCGGAAAAGACCTCAACACTACCTTAGTAGTTGACATTTAAATAGAGACCTGAAAATTGAGAAAAAAAATACCTAAGTAATGGGGCTCAGAAAAGCAAATTCTAGGCCACAGGTAGAATATATGCAGAGACTCAGAGGCCAGTGATAGGGATAAGGCCACATCCATGTTGGTTCATTCATTAAGCAACCATTTACAGCTGGTGGCTTATGTCTTGCACTGTGCTAGTGTCTGGGGACATATAAAACAATCACACATGGTCTCTACCTGCCCTGGAGACACTCAGGAGTGGTGGCGTTACTCCTTGCTAGGGTGCTAAGGTCATCCTAGGTCTTGGACTCAGTCTCCTGGGTCTCATGTGACAAGACTTAACACCTTTAGTGGCACTGCCTGCCCTTGAATATTTGGCCCACCTGTCAAGCAAAGAGGATGTAGACCTCAGCTGCAAACTTGTAGCATTTGCTTTCATCCCTGGCTTCACACTTGCCAGATCCTTGGTTAATCTGTGTTCATCTACAGACTCGAGGTTGTTGGAGGTCGAGAAATTGGCTTTTACCCCAGCAGGAGCATAGAAGAGGCTTTCTGGCTAAGATGGAGTTACAATGGTTGTCAGGGTCTGTGCCCCTGATGCGTTGTATTTATTAGTTGACTTGATTGTATGATCTCAGGCCCAACCATTGTCTTGAATGCATCTTTGGTAGTGTTTTAGCTCTGATATTCTGAGCTGTGGCTCTGCTTATAGACGGACGTCTCAGTGGCTAGCTGCCTTGGATTGTGCATTGCCTAACTTCAGGGTGTACTGTTATATAGACTGTGTTGTGAATGGGTCACCCCTCCCTAGTTGTGTAACAGTGCTTTGTTGTGGCTACATAAGGGGAAGAGAAGTTATTTAAACTCTGACTGTGTGCCTCAGGCTAGTGGTTTATTTTCTTTACTTCCTTTGATAATCTCAGTAATTCTCTGAGGTAAATGCATTGTTCTTCTTGTTTACAGATGAGAAGACTGAAGGTTCAGTGAAGCTAGTGAGTGGTGCCTTGGAATTAGAGCTTGGGTCTGACTGAAGTCCGTGCTTCTCTTCATTCCCAGCTGTTTCCCAGCGTGGTCAGAGACTTCAGGTCTTGCGTGTCATCTTGTTTCCATGGCTTCCTTGGCCTTGTCTGATTTGACTTATCTGCCTGGCCGCCCTGTGTCAGTAACCTAAGGATCCTCAGCCTGGCTGAGGCTCAGGAATGTGTCTTGCTTCAGAGATGCTCTAGAGTCATTTTTTTCCCATCTAAAATTTATTTTTGTGTTTAGCAAGAGGCAACGATATAACTGTAGCTAGTCATTTTAAAGGATACGTCAGCTCTGGATTTGTTGGGCTGCTTTTCTTGCTCCAGCTGCCATAACGTTCTCAGTAGGACAGAGGCTGGGGGTGGCTCACTGAAGATGAGTTGGATGAAAAAGGCATTAGATCTGAGCTTGGGTGATGAGATGAGATTCCTTCAGCTTTTCTGAGTTGCATGGCTGCTAGGGTTGGTTGGCTGTTTATAAATTAGAAATTAATGTCCCTTTGCCAGGGACCCGCGGTTCTTATTTTTCCCTTTTAGGAGAGGACATGCCTCATCACTTGGGGTGTCTGGAGCTGCTGACCTTAGAGTGGTAAGGGCTTTTCCTTCCTGGAGTTGTCAGGGGTGTGTGTGGTATGGGAGAGGGCTGTGTCAGGCAGAGTCTGGGGGAAGGCAGGAGGGGAGTGGGGGTGTGCATTCACTGCCTCACTTGCTTTTCGGTACTCTTTCTTTCTTACTTTCTCTTGGCAGCTCTGCAGTCCTGTTTGAGAGGTAGGACTAAGTAACAGAAGGCCTCTGGACCCACCTAGCTTGTGCTCCAACTCCCCCAGACTGCTTGCAGGTCCTGAATTCTATTCCCTCTGTCCTTTCCATCCCTAAAAAAGAGGGAAGATGTCCTTTGTGTCTCCTCTGCTGCTCATTGTTTCAAGACTCAGTTTGTAGATACATAAAATCTATATTTAGCTTGGGGTACACTGGGTCTTTGTTGTGGCGTGTGGGCTTCTCCAGCTGTTGCACTTGGACTGTCTAGCTGTGGTGTGCTGGCTTAGTTGCTCCGCAGTGTGTGGAATCTTAGTTCTCTGACCAGGGATCAAACCAGCATCCCCTGCATTGAAAGACAGATTCTTGACCACTGGACCACCAGGGAAGTCCCTTAAGACTCCGTTTAGTGACTTGCCTTTAAGTGCTTCTCTCTGTGGAGGTAGGCACCCCTGCTTTTGTGCCCCCATGGCACTCTGTACAGGCCTCTGTTGTACCATGTTCCTCACTGCTTCCCTGTCCACATCTTGAGCCTCTTAAGAGCAAGAGTCTGAGTTGGTTTCATCTCTCTTTAGCAGGCACAGGGCCAGAGGGAGACTAGAATATCAAGAAATTTGAACTGAACTATATTGATGCCTGAATTAGATGGTTGTGCAACTATCTTGTGTACCTCCATAAACAAAAAAAGGGATTCTCTTGCATAATTCACTGTACTGGGTTATCTTCTAGGCCCCATAGTCTTTCAAACATGCACCACAGTAGCTGATTTCCAGAGAGAACAGTGTCCTGCTCTATAGATGTTATCTTTGCCTGCTTTGCCCTTCACCTTACAGTGTTCTTCTAGGCCCCTGGGCCTGATCCAGGGAATGAATTGGGAGGAAATGCCAGGAACGAGCCGCTCTAGGCATCCTGAATCTTTAACTTGCAGGTTTGGTCTTGTGGGGCAGTGCAAGGTGAGAAAATGGAAATGAACCTGTTTCTGTAGCCGCAGCTGAACTGGTCACCATCACTGTTGCTGCAGCAGCCACAGCCCTGAGGCCCCACTCCCCTTACTGTCTTCTGGGTTTGAGACAATCAGTTCTTCTGCATCAGCTTGCTTGGCTCACCCTGTGATTTCTCACAGGACTGAGAGCCTGAAACAAGTCCTGTTACAGTTTTTCTGCCATCGTCAGGCCACAGACTGAGGCTGTTTATTCCTACTCCTTCATTTTATAGGGGATGAAATTGAAGTTCACGGTGACATGGGGCTAGCTCATGGTCACATGACTAGTGTCAGCTGAGGCTAGACACTGGTCATCCAGCTCCCTGCAGAGTGTTCTCTTCCCTGTGCCTCTAATATCAGTTTCCTCTTTCTATTTGTAATTCCTGTAGATTGTGAACTTGGTGGGAGTGAGGGAGCCAGGAAACTTGATATCTTTTCCTTCTGTCGCTCCCTCCTCCTGCATAGGCTGGGCAGAGAAGACGTTGAGGGAAGATGTGGTGAAGCACTGAACGGAAACCTAAGTTGGCCCAGCAAGACCTCATGGGCTAAGCCAGAGGAGACTAAAGAAAGAAGCTCCCTCCCAGTTTCACTGGAATATCTTTGGTTTTGGTGATGATTCCTGTGGTTTGGCTTTCCTAGTGTTAAACGCAACCTTGGCTGGAGCATGGAAGAGGTGTGGTTTGTAAGCCTGGTGTTTTATATGGTGAAAACCAGATCTGTAATGAAACTTGTGATGAAAATATCTCATCTCAGCCCGCTGAGGATGCCTTCAGGTTTTCAGGCTCCTCCCTTGCTCTCCAGTAGCAGTAATAGGACATAGAGATGAGGTGCAGCCTTGCTGGCTCCATTACAAGTAGATAACATTGCTTAAGTGCTTACTGTGATTTACGGAACTGTTTTAGATATTTCAAAATTCTTTTAATCCTCACAATCCTCCACGAGTAGTTATTACAGTTTTTTCAAGCCTTTCAAATTGACTTTATTGAGATATAGTTTACATAGAGTAAAATGCATTCATTTAAGTGTTCAGTTTGAGTTTTGATAAATACATACAGCTCTGTAAAAATATATATACCTCCCTGCAATCAGGGTACAGACTGCTTCCATCAGTGGGTACTATTATTATCTTCATTCTACAAGGAGGAATCTGAGATACAGAGGACTTAAAGGATTTGTTCAAGGTCTCATGGCTTGTGATAGAACCAGGATTTGAACCTAGGCTGTCTGACTCCAGAGCCCATGTTCTTAACTGCTGTGCTATTCTGCCTTCCATCTCTTCTTTTGTGGTACAGCCATTGCCTGTCTTGCCCTGGTGCATTAAGAAATTAAGTGCATTAAGGAGTAAGATGACATAGGCTTAAAGTCTAAGCCCTAAAGGGGTCTTGAAGAGCACAAAGCCCAGAGGTAGGCAGTGGGGAGGGATGAGACAGCTATAAGTACCCCTAGAATCTCAAGACCAGAGTAGGCAGAACTACTATGCCCAGCCTTTGCCTCTGCAGGCCTATGAAGAGTGGGGTGGACTAGGGAGCCTGCTAATAAGGGTATAATATAGTATCTGAAAAAGGGCCTGGCTCCAAGGCTCACAGAACAAGATATAGAAATATAGATGATAAGACACAGTAGTCGCACATGCTCTGAGATTGCTGTCTGTGGTAGACCACAGTGAAAGGCACTGGGCACTATCAGGGCCACTTGGGCAGGCCAGAGCATATGTGAAGGAGGTAAGATGGAGAAGGGCCTTGAAATCTAGTGCTTTGAAGAGGAGTTGAAGGAGCCAGGTTTGGAATTCCTGGAGAAAAAGTAATCATTGTCTTCCTGTCCTTGAAAGGCTGTTCTTTGGAAGAGGAAAAAAAAAATCTTATTTTTCTGTGTGGCTCCAGAAGGCATAAGCAGAGCCTTTTGGGTGGACCCGTGTAGCATATTTTGGAAAAATTAGAGTGCAGTGAATATGAAATACCTCATCAGCTTGTCATTTGCTTGAAATACAAATAAGGTCAAATGTCTTTCCAATATTAAGATTAATCTCTTGAATGACTGAAATTATCAGGAAATGTAGTATGTTTCTCTTGAGGCTTTTTGTCCCTGCTCTTTCTCTTTGTCAAACTATTCAAGAAATCTAAGGGTTCAGGCTTAGTTCCAGATAGAGCACTAGAGAATTGTATTGTTCTGGTTGTGGGCCCCATATTTTAGCTTCTGCTGATGATAACAGTGTGGCTTTTAAGAACGGACTTTGCACGGAATGTTGTTTCCTTATTTAGTGTGGCTGTGGGGACTCGGTTCTGCATAAGTGACCGTGGTTCTCTGAGGAAGGATGATAGTTCTCCGTGAGTGTCACTTGGCCTAGGCTCTGCAGTGCTTGACCCCTGCAAGTCATGTCCCTATATACCCATCCACTGGGGAAGGGAGCCCATTCAGTCTCTGGTTGGCTGGGTATTGAAGTGTTTCGTAGCCAGCCTTCTTCCATGATCATTTGGGTTATGGTATTGAGTTTGGAACAGCCATTCGGACGTTCTCTTTCCTCAGGAGTGAGTACTTACTATAGGCTGTTACTGCCTCTTCCTTCAACTTGACTTAAAATCTCAGTCAGTCTGAGAAATTTTAATAGTATTGAACCTCAAAGGAAAGAAGGTCAAGGTTTCAGTCTTTGTTCCTGGGGGACTTTGAACCCTGTGTATATTCGTATTCATTTTCCTCAGTTTTGCCTACCAAAGGCCTATTGGGGATGGTCTTTGCCAAGTCACAGATCCTGTTGCATCCTTTTCCTCAAAGTGTGCCTACTTTCCTTATATTTATCTAGTTAATGGGATCTAAAAAAGCCCCTCAGGAACAGTGATGTGCCCCAAGATGACTTGATGTTTCTAAGACAGAGAGGGGCTGATAACTTCTAAAAGGGCCATTTTTCTCTAATAAAATAGTTTGAATTGTTGTTTAATCCAGTCCTTAATACACAAGGAAGTTTTTTTTTGAAGTACTATAACTCCTGGTCATTGGAGTAGGCCACACAGAGATAGGAGTGCTTTGACATTTCAGCTGTTAAAAAGAGACTAGCTGCCTAGGGCCACTGTGAAGAAATGCTGAATTCCTTAATATGATAAGACCACCATCCAGAATGAATAAGGTTAGCATTAGAAGATGTAAGAAGGGGCAGCTGGACCATGTCATCCGAGCGTCAATCTTGAAACCCTTTCCTCCATGGAGGGACTTTTACTAAACATCTGTGCTGTTAATACCACCATACTAATTTCAGAAAGGTACTGCTTTCCTTTTATGTTTAGGTCCAAGTTGAGTATAGGAACTTTTTTTTTTTTTTTACACTGTCATGTAACTGAGTCCTACACAAAATTTAGACAACAATTTTTTATAGACTCAGACATGGCAATAGGACTCTAAAGCAATTATTAAAACTAGAGAGTCTGGCTTATAAAATGCTGTTTGATATCTGAGGCTCTCAGAAGACCGGTAGTGCCATGACAGTTATCTATCTGGTCATGGGATGGAAGAAAGATGAGAAATGGATGTGGGTTAGGATGCATTTTATCTGAAAAGCACTTCTAGCTCTGAGATTCTATGAGTCTTCTAGGCTTTTCCATACTGCAAATTCTAGAACTGACTTTGTGCAGTGATTCCTGGAAATCTTACGGGCCCAACAGGGGGTCAGTAAAGTGAGTGATATGATGCAGTTGAGGCTACTACTGACCTCACTTCCCCATTTCTCCCCTCAGCTGCCCTCCCCTTAAGCCAGAGAAACGCAGATATGAAATAGAGCCTCTTGTGTTTTGTATGGGGCTTCCCCAGTGGCTCAGTGGTAAAGAATCTGTCTGCAGTGCAGGAGCCACAGGAGACGTGGGTTCAATCCCTGGATTGGGAAGACCCTTTGGAGTAGGAAATGGCAACCTACTCCAATATTCTTGCTTGTTAAGTTCCACGGGCAGAGGAGCCTGATGGGCTACAGTCCGTGGGGCTGTGAAGAGTCAGAGACAACTGAGCAATTGAGCCACCATGTTATGTATGCTTTACACAGTTAAAAAAACCCATAGCCTTGTATTTTGTCCATGCTGTTGCTCTATCTTTTTCTCATTTGACCACTTAAACAGCTTGTGAAATGGGCAAGAAAGTGCTCATTAAATTCTTTTTCAGTTCAGTTCAGTTGCTCAGTCGTATCTGATTCTTTGCAATCCCATGGACTGCAGCATGCCAGGCCTCCCTGTCCATCACCAACTCCCAGAGTCTACCCAAACCCATGTCCATTGAGTCAGTGATCCCATCCAACCATCTCATCCTCTGTTGTCACCTTCTCCTCCAGCCCTCAATGTTTCCCAGCATCAGGGTCTTTCCAATGAGATATCTCTTCGCATCAGGTGGCCAAAGTATTGGAGTTTCAGCTTCAGCATCAGTCCTTCCAATGAACACTCAGAACTGATCACCTTTAGGATGGACTGGTTGGATCTCCTTGCAGTCCAAGGGACTCTCAAGAGTCTTCTCCAACATCACAGTTCAAAAGCCTCAATTCTTTGGCACTCAGCTTTCTTTATAGTCCAACTCTCACATCCATACATGACTACTGGAAAAACTATAGCCTTGACTAGATGGACCTTAATCGGCAAAGTAACGTCTCTGCTTTTGAATATGCTGTCTAGGTTGGTCATAACTTTTCATCCAAAGAGTAAGTGTCTTTTAATTTCATAGCTGCAATCACCATCTGCAGTGATTTTGGAGCCCCCAAAAATAAAGTCAGCCACTCTTTCCACTGTTTCCACATCTATTTGCCATGAAGTGATGGGACTGAATGCCACAATCTTAGTTTTCTGAATGTTGAGTTGTAAGCCAACCTTTTCACTCTCCTCTTTCACTTTCATCAAGAGACTTTTTAGTTCTTCACTCTCTGCCATAAGGGTGGTGTTATCGCATATCTGAGGTGATTATTTCTCCTGGCAATCTTGATTCCAGCTTGTGTTTCTTCCAGTCCAGCGTTTCTCATGATGTACTCTGCATATAAGTTAAATAAGCAGGGTGACAATATAAGCCTTGACGTACTCCTTTCCCGATTTGGAACCAGTCTGTTGTTCCATGTCCAGTTCTAACTGTTGCTTCCTGACCTGCGTATAGGTTTCTCAAGAGGCAGGTCAGGTGGTCTGGTGTTCCCATCTCTTTCAAAAATTTCCACAGTTTATTGTGATCCACACAGTCAAAGGCTCTGGCATAGTCAATAAAGCAGAAATAGATGTTTTGCTAGAATTTTCTTGCTTTTTCCATGATCCAGCAGATGTTGGCAATTTGATCTCTGGTTCCTCTGCCTTTTCTAAATCCACCTTGAACATCTGGAAGTTCATGGTTCACGTATTGCTGAAGCCTGGCTTGGAGAATTTTGAGCGTTTACTAGCATTTACTAGCATATGAGATGAGTGCAATTGTGTGGTAGTTTGAGTATTCTTGGAATTGCCTTTCTTTGGGATTGGAATGAAAACTGACCTTTTCCAATCTGTAGCCACTACTGAGTTTTCCAAATTTGCTGACATATTGAGTGCAGCACTTTCACAGCATCATCTTTTAGGATTTGAAAGCATCATCTTTTAGGATTTGAAAAAGCTCAACTGAAATTCCATCACCTCTACTAGCTTTGTTCATAGTGATGCTTCCTAAGGTCCACTTAACTTCACATTCCAGGATGTCTGGCTCCAGGTGAGTGATCACACCATCATGATTATCTGTGTTGTAAAGATCTTTTTTGTAAACTCTTTTTTAACCTCTTTTAGAGGTGAAGAAATTGAGGTCCAGAAAAGTTAAATAACTGGCCTGTTTAAATTACATGCTAGATGTCTGTTATCCTTAGTACTTTTAATACATATTGTTGAATAAATGAAAGAAGCAGAACTGGAGCCTACATTCTATTTCCTTGGCCAGCATGTTGCTACTGTAGTGTTCTGAGCCCTCGGGGTGCTTTCTGTGGGCAACTTTAAGACTGGTTGGGTTCTGCTGGCCTTTCCTTTGGGATTCCCTCATTCCATAGCTGAAGCTATGTGCACTCATTGGAGAGCATCATCCCAATTGTGTTCCCTACAAAGTGAGAAGGGAAAAACACTCCACCCACCGTGATTCTTTTTTTATTACTTGTTTTCTGGGATCTTCATGTTATTGCTGACAAGAGTGACTCATAGACTTCACTATGTTATTTTCTTGGTTAAGGGTACTTTTTCCTTAGCTCTAGAAGAAATTAATTAATAGTTATGTGTGATTAAAGCACAGGTGTTCAGCAGCTTTACACAGAACACAAGAGTCCTCTCTTTTAGCTAAGGCCAGACACATTGCTTTGGTTTGGTAAAATTTTGTAGCCACTGTGTGCTTAGCTATGTGTTAGGTACTTTAGGGAAAGTCCTTGGGGTAAGAGGCTCAGAGTTCAGCTGGAGAGATAAGGCACATCTATAAACAAGAAAATATTGTGAGACAGTTTTTAATAAAATACAAAAATAAAATTGTATACCTATAAATATTTAAACATGGAAAAGTCATAGGGGCTTAGAAGGTATAGTGTGTAGAAAGAGAGTGTGCTTTAGTATTATGGGCCATTGACAAGTTAACCCTCTGAACTATTAATACTTTTCTCTTTTCTTTGATATGGGCATAGTAATAGCAGTCCTATAAGTTGTGAAGATCAAATGATGTTTAATGAGTCTAAAGTACCTGCATAATGTCTGATATATGGTGGTCTTAAACCAGTGGTAATTCCCTCCTTCCCTTTTCCAGGAGGCTTCCTAGAGGAGCTAAGCCTGAAAGGTCGATTTGGATTTGGGGGCAGGAAAGCATGGAAGAAGGGTGATGGGAAAAGGGGGAATGGGAATGGTCAGGTCCTGTGAATATATCAGTCTGGTGGGAGTGGAGGGCACATGAAAGAAGCAGTGAGGAGTAAAGCTAAAGAAACAGAGGTTTAGGCTTTATTTAAAGGAGATGTTGTCATGGGAAGGGAAGGTTTTTTGCTTTTGGAGCTCTGTATACTGGTGTGTATATATGTATAGAAAAGCCCTTTTTATACCCTGCAGTGTAGTATAGTAGCTAGGAGTTTGGGTTTTGGAGCCAGAGTACCTGTCTCTAAATGCTACCACTTAGTTACTTCTCTGTGCCTTAGTTTCTTGATCTGAAAAGTGGAGGTGATAATGATGATACCTTGTAAGGTTGTTGTGATGAATGAGATAAAAAGTAAAAAGTGCTAGAATAGTAATTGTCACATAGTACTACATACATGTTAGCTGCTATAATTATTGTCGTTTGTTGTTGTTTTAGTTCCTAAGTATTATCCGACTCTTTGCAACCCCATGAACCGTAGTAGCCCGCCAGTGTCCTCTGTCCATGGGATTTCTCAGGCAAGAATACTGGAGTGGGTTACCATTTCCTTTTCCAATAATTATTGTAACTATTCTTTAAATGAAAGAAAACTTTTTGAAAATAGCATATGCCCTTACTGATCAACTTTGATAATTAAAAACAAAGGCTGATCTGTTAACTGAGGGTTTGACATCTGTGCTTTGAAGACCTCTGTTCCAGTTAATGAGGGTCATCAGTGTGGTGAACCTGCGAAAGTGGTGATAAACAAGATCTGACTGGGAGGTGCAGGCTGGAGGAGAGAGAGGAGAATTGGCAGTGGGCTTGGAATGTGGAGCTTGGGCTTGGCTTTTAGGGTGTGTCCACATGAAATCATCTAGGATAATAGATTTGTTGCATTTGGAGGCAATTCTTGGTGGAGTTAGGCGGTAGAAGTGTAGGCCTTGGGCAGCCTTGTCAAAGAACTTGAGTTCTGGTGAGGGAGAGGCATAGCACCCACAGTAAACAGTGTTGCCATAGAAAAAACATGCCCATTTTTTTGAGTAAGTAAATGTCCGAATAAAATAGGGTGATTGAGGACTGTGGGAAACTGGAAGGTGTCCCCAGAGGACACAGTGGGTGGACTGGGCTTGAAGGTTGGTTAGAGTATGATTACTGGGAACTTCAGGGATGTGAGAATGGAGATAGAATATGATCAAGTTAGTAGCCAAACTTGGACCCAGTTTCTCTCTTCCAGAGCAGCGCCCCTTAACTAGCCACTTGTTTCTAGACTGTGTGTGGCGGTCTCATCATGTGAACTGCAAAATTAGCTTGCATTTTCCAAGAAGTGTGGTCTGTGGTGCTCAGGTGGCACATTGCTAGCTTCTTTGCAGATTTTCAAGTCCCACAAGGGCCAGGCTGAACTGGCATCCTGTGGGGCTGGGGTGGGGTATGGAGAAGGTGTAGTTACTCTCTTCCATTTGGATAGGGCTTCAGGAAAGGGTCTGAGGACCTGGTCTCCCCGGCCCCCCATGCTTTTTTCCAGTGCTGCCTGTGCTGTGTGCCCAGGCGGGGCCTTGCCGGAACATGGATTTGGTGATGGGGTGGTGGGGTATGCCGGGACTACCAAATTTGGAGCTTCCCTTGAATGAACTGTGGTTTGGTATGAGTTGTTTGCTTTCCTCTGTGTTTGTGCAGCATTAAAAGGACTTTTGTTTTCATCTTTGGCTTGCTCAAGGTTAAATCACTAAAGGCTGCATTTGAATAGAACATTTCTCATATTGGCTGGCTTTGAGTTTTAAGTCTTAAGACCATTAATGGTGGTATCCACCAGCAGAGCTCTTTGTGAGATAAGGTGGCTCTGGTTTCTGCGGGAGGCTATGTGCAAGGCAGGAAGAAGTGTGTGAGAGCAAGATAGAGAAGCCTCTTGCAGAGTCTCAAGCTTATGCTCAGAGCTTTGGGCCTGTTTGCATGCAGGATAGAGCTTGGGCCATTACAGGGTTTGATGAGCTTTACCTGAAGGGAATGCCCCAGAGGGGTAATATAGTTTTGAAGCAACCAGGGCTATAGTGTATTCCTTTTACCCCAAGGCAACACCTCTGCTAGGAAGCTAGGCCACGCTGCATGGCTTAGCAGAGTCCTAACCACTGGCTCTCCAGGGAGTTCCCAACCTAGGACTCTTTAGTTTGCCCTTAGAGACCTCTCCAGTCCTGTCTGTGCAGGACTCAAGCATCCAGCATTCCAGCATCCAGATGTTCTGTATTCTCTAAGGCCAAGTCAATGGCCAATCATTCTACTCTGGGAAGCCTTTCCATGCCCCTTAAAGGAGAATTTCTCATCTTGCTTCCACAGAACTTGGTATTTCCCTATAGCCCTTTTAAAATATCCTGATGGCCTGCTGTCTCCACTAGAAGGTAAGGTTTTGTTCTTGTTTTTCTGGTAAATCTATTGATTATTATTTTTTTTAATAAAAAAATATTATTTACTGCTGAACATAGCTGTTTCCAAAGGAACCTCAGGCCAACTCAAGTTTCTAAAATAATTTTCTGAAATAGATGAAAAAAATATCAAAGAACAAACATACCTTTTCTTCATGCTTCCTTTCTGTATAACTCCAATAGTTATATTACTAAGACTTGAAGAACACAAATTATCACTTGTATATATAAAACTCACATAAGCATTAGAAGCAAATGTATTAGTAAAAAGATGGCTTTGTCTACAACAATGGAGCATAAACTAAAACTTATGCTTTTTGAAGGCAGAAGTTGTTGTTATTTTGTGTGTGTGTGTGCTAGCACCTGAGTTGTATACAAGGTAAACCCCAATAATGAAGAATAAATCAATGAATGATTTAAGATTTTTCAGTGGATTTTTAGTTCTTTTCCTTATTAAAAGCTCAAGACCTCAACTGCATTGATTTTGTAGTTGGGCCTCAGGCTGGGTCTAAATTTGATGTCTCCTGCGCAGACTTAAGAATCATTTGAAATGTTCTCCCCTAATAGGGTGTTCCTCTCTGGCCTTTCCTTTTTCAGCATTTCTCTCTTTTATTGCCATTTAAACATCTGCATGCTCAGGATGAACTGATGGAGGAGAATGTTTCCCTGAGGACACGGTGTCTAATAGCAGTCAGGGCTTTGTGGTTGATTAACTCACTGATTGAATCACTGACTTTGAGGCGTCAAGGGAGGGAGCATGGTTATATGTAAGGAGAGTTCAAGAACTCTGTGTGCACGTACAGTGAGTGGTGGAGGGAATGGAGTGGTAGGAGTGATGGTAAGATGAAAAGAGACTGTTCAGGGAAATCTAGAGTTTTAAACTCTTCCTCAGTACCGTGTTTTGGATTTTCCTGATCTAGAGTCAGAGTAGGTTAGTAGAAAGAGCAGAAGTCAAGAGACTTGACTTTCTTCTGCCACCAGCTCATATCCAGGACAAATTGCTGCTGCTCTATTGTTCTGATTTTTATTTGTCAAGTGGAATTGGGAATTTCTGCCCTGCCTGATTCCCTTGAGTGTAGTGAGGATTGGTGAGATGTTGGATGAGAAAGCTCTGCAGAACACAGGTGCCCTTATCAGAGCAGAAGAAATGTCTGTGGTCACCATTCCATCTTTTCTCACCAGAGTCTTCTTGTCTCTGGAGGAATCAACTGTTGTCGGCCAGTGCTTGATGTTCAGGTTTTTCTGACCTTTCTGTGCTCTCCATCCTCTTGATAGTCATTCTTCATTACAGTTGTCCCAGCAAGGCCCTCTATTGCCTCTGGCCTCCCTCTATCAGAGCCCTAACCAAGATGCCTTGGCATTGCCTATTTGGAAGTGGTAGGCTCTAAATAGGGAACCTTCCTACACGGTTGGTGGGAATGTAAATTGGTGCAGCCACTATGAAAAACAGTATGGAGGTTCCTAAAAAAACTAAAAATAGAGTTGCCATATGATCCAGCAGTCTCACTCCTGGGAATGTATCCAGACAAAACTATGCTTCCAAAAGATACATGCACCCCTGTGTTCATAGCAGCACTATACATGATTGTCAAGACACGAAAACAACCTAATTGTCCGTCAAAAGATCAATGGATGAAGAAGACGTGGTGCATATATGCGATGGAATACCATGGCAATCCACTCCACTACTATTGCCTGGAAAATCCCATGGACAGAGGAGCCAGGTAGGCCCCAGTCCATGGGGTCGCAAAGAGTCGGACATGACTGAGCAACTTCACTTTCACAGCCATAAAAGGAATGAAATAATGCCATTCACAGCAACATGGATGGGCCTAGAGATTATTATACTAAGTGAAGTCAGTCAGAAAAAGATAAACATCATATGATATCACTTATCTGTGGAATATAAAGTAGGATATAAGTGAACTTATTTACAAAACAGACTCACTGACGTGGAGAGCGACATGTGGTTGCCAAAGGAGGGTGGGAGAGGGATGGCTTGGGAGTTTGGGGTTAGCAGACACAAACTGTTATATACAGAATGGATAAACAATGAGGTTCTTCTGTATAGCACCGAGAACTAGTATATTCAATATCCTGTGATAAACCATAATTGAAAAGAATATGTGAAAGAATATATATATATATATATATATATATATATATATATAACTGAATCACATTGCTGTAAAGTAGAAATGAACACAACATTGTTCACCTATACTTGATAAATTAATAAAAAGAAGAGTATGAGCTCTAGAGTCAAGCTGCCTGGGTTTGAATCCTTTTACAGCTTGCTTGCTATGTGCTCTTAAACAAGTTACTGAGTCTCTCTGTGCCTTGTTTTCCTATCTGTACATGAGGGGAATAATAGTAATGATGTTGGAATTCCATAGTGGTCCAGTGGTTGAAACTCAGTGCTTTCACCACTGTGGCTGGATTTAATCCTTGGTAGGGGAATGATGATCCTGCAAGCCAAGCAGCATGACCAAAACCAAAAAACAAACAAAAACAAAACCATAACCACCTCACTAAGCTCCTGTGTAAATTAAATGGAGCAGTATACGTGGAGAGCTTAGAATAGCACTTATCATATTAGTAAGCATTCAAAATTGTTATGTGTTGTTATAATAATTACTTAACTCTCCAGTCTCTGATTGGAACACTGGTAGGCCAAAGCATATCTGTTTCCTCATTGTATCCCATAGGATTGGAGCAGCAGACATTTACTAAGAATTTCTGAAAGGAGAGTTTAAGTGTGAATACTGGATTCCCTGGTGGCTAGGCAGTAAAGAATCCACCTGCAATGCAGGAGATGTGGGTTCAATCCCTGGGTCAGGAAGATCCCCTAGAGTGGGAAATGGCAACCTATTCCAGAATTCCTGCCTGGGAAATCCCATGGACAGGGAAGCCTGGTGGGCTACAGTCCATGGGGTTGCAAAGAGTTGGACACAACTGAGCAACTAAACAACAACAGCGATTTGATTTGCCATATATAATACTAACTGTGACTGTGACCAAGACACTTGTCTTCTCTAAGCCCTAGTTTCCACATCTGTTAAATGGCAATCATGCAGGGCTGATGTGAAGATCGAATATATATGAACTGCCAGGAATTGTGTAAATATAGTTCCTTCCATACCCCTGAGCTGTGTAGAATGGGGGCCTAGGAATCTGCCAATTACTATTGTACCCTTTAGTGGCCTGTTGAACCGAGGATTGCTCCTGCAGTGATGTTTTCTGGGTATTTTGTCTTGGGACAGAAGAAGGAAGCATTTCCTTGGGATTTCCCTTAGTGTTTCCGGCTGTTTCTGTTTTCCCTGATTGTTCTCCTTTGGATTCTAAGTTCCTAGAATAGCCAGAACATTTTTCTACCTCTTAGTTTCCCAAAGTCTTAAGCAACCAGACCACTTTTGTTTTGGCTCCTCTAAGCTTACTCTGTTTGGCCCTTGTCATTCTTCATTAGCTATTAGTATATCCTGCTTATTTTCAGTTTCCTGACACGTTGTATTTTTTTCAAGGCCAAAATAGCACCCAAATCATCTGAGGCAGAGGCTTTATCTTGCTCACTCAAACTAGTGGGAAGCATAGTGGCCTGTGAGGTAGAACACCCGAGTTCAGGTGCTGGCTGTGACACAGGTCTAGCTGTGTGACGTTGGGCAAGGCTCTTTCTCTCTCTGGGACTCAAACTTCATCGTTAAAGTGAAGGATTTGAACCAAGTAAGTGGTTTCTAAGGATCTTTGAATTCTGTGGTGTGAGTTTGGTCAAGTCATTTTTCTTTTAGGGGGTAGTCTTAACTTCCTCATCTGTAAAACTAAGTGGGTTAGCCCGAATAATTTATAGTCAATTCTAAGCCTTAGTCTGTCTGTCTTTTTTTTTTTTTTTTTTTTGCCTGTATTACTTTCTGGAGCATTTCTGTGACAGTTAACAGCTGTGGACAGGAAACGCTTGAACACTTCTAACTTGGCAAAGATTGCTACTCCCTCTGAACCTCATCCCAGCCCATTTCCTGTGTTTACAGCGTTTGGGTTTTTCGCTTAGTGACAGGCCTGACAGGTCATACTCCAGTTCTGTCTCCATAGCCTGATGCAGGGTAGACCAAAGTGAGTACTAATTTGGAAGTTGAGAGACAGGATTTCAGTCTCCACTCAGCTGTGTAACCTTAGGCAAATGACCTTGCCTCTTAGGGTTCAATATCTTCATCTGTAAAACCAGAGAATTTAACTGGTGAATCTTTCTGGCTCTGATATTATAGGATATGGATATTTGCCTCCTTTTTTTAATTCCCCCTGAAGCACCCTTTGTTTAGCCTGTTTTTTCCACACACTCCACCCCGGAAGGGACCCTGGGGAGCTCCCACCACATTTTCCATGTGAGAGAAGATAAGAGTAAGTAAGAAAGTCAAACCGGCATCTCAGGCCCAAACTGGCAGCAAGAAGGAGCTGAGGTGGAAGGCTGGTGTAACTGAATTGCCTAACACACCAGCTGTATGGTGAGTAACCAAGTGGGCACCAATATGTATTTATTCTTATTATGACTCTGTAGATAGATAATATCCCAGTTCCACCCTGCTTTCACCATTTGTGTGACTTGAGTAGATCATGTAGTGTATCTGGGCCTCAGTTTCCTCTTCTTATATTGGGGATAATAAAGGTACCAATTCACGGAATAATAGAAGAGACACCATATGTAGAAGTTGCAGCATAGTTCCTGTCTCCGTTCATCCTCCCTTTCTCCCTTAGGTAGTTATAATGTCCTTAATTCTGTTCTTGCGGAAACAGTGATAGGACTCTCAAGTCCCACTCCAGAGGAGCTAACAGGCCACCTGGGATTAATTCAATTATGAGCAGAGGAAACCTTATGAGGTGGTGCCTGGCCCAGACTGGGCTCAGTGCTCTGACCTGGAGTGGTTCAAGAAGCTTTCCTGGTGGAGATGGACTTTCCCTGGGCCTTGAAGGGCTAGCAAGCCTTAAACATGAAGAGCTGTGGGGAGAGTAGGGTTAGCTACCCACCTACATTCTCTGTTAAGCTGGTGCTTTGGATAGGTCAGTTTCACATACATCTCTTCCTTCTTCCTTCAGCTAGGTAGTTATTATTCAAGAGATGTAGTTCTAAGTTTTTAAGAGAAAAAAAATTTTAAGGCAGTAAGAAGACATAACATTTATCTAGACCAAACTAGTTTTACTTTAATCAGTGGGCAAGGTAAAGTTTGCTTGCATAATTTTAAATACTTAGAACACTGTGTTTTTTATGCCACATTTTACAGATGAAGAAACAGTGCCTCCAAAAGGTTGAGCAACTTTTTCAGGTCAATGTTAACAAGTTACAATGACGATTCAAAGGATTTCTTTATGATAATTGAGTATAATCAAAGGTGGGTTAGGAGATATGTATAATTTAGCAATTCTCGGTTCTGTTTATTCACCCAAGTTTTCAGTAATCTGTAATAGTGCTTATTTTTCTGAGATGGCCATCTTATTCTTGGCTTGCACCCTATATTCATCTCTTACTTTCAGTAGAAATTTCTAATTCTCTAGATCTCCAGTTGTACTGTTAACTTAAATTCTACCTCCTTACCTAAACTTAGAACCCTTAATTCTTTTCCCAAATATTGATCAAGCATGTACTATATGCTATATATACCTAGAGATAGATGCAAATACTGGTTGGTTTCTGTTTGGATCTTTTAGTGTAGTAATTAGACAAAAACCACTTGGGAGTAATTAAACGCTTACTATGTGCCATGCTTTATTGGAAGCATTATACTTTAGATGTAGTAACTCACTTAATTTGCACAACTTTATGAGGTAGGTACGTATTATTTTCTACTTGATTTAAGATAATGAAATGAGACACTTCCCTGGTGGTCCAGTGGTTAGGACTCTGTGCTTCCACTGCAGGGTCCTGGGTTTGATCCCTTGTTGGGGAACTAAGTAGGATTTCCACAAGCTGTGCAGTGCAACAACAACAACAACCAACAATGAAAGTGAAATGAGGCATCAAGAGGTTGTCACTGGTCTAAGTGTGATGGAGGGCAGCACAGGGGACATGAGAACACAAGAGGGGTTCTAATCTAACCCTAGGAGACTCAGTGCAGAGACCTGTTAGAGGAACTGGAAAAAGCCTGAACAGAATCTTGAAACTTGAGTAGGAGTTAGTCAGGTGAAGAATGGGGCAAGGATATTGCAGGCACAGGGTACATCTTGTACAAAGCTGCAAAGTGAGTCTCCTTTTTTATTTTATTTATGTAATTGAAAGTGGTTTAGTGTGGTGGGAGCGTGGGGTGTGTGTGAGTGAGTGGTGAGGGATAAGGCTAGAGAACTTGGTTAGGGACTGCCTCTTGAAGAGCCTTATATGATTTGTTATTTTATATTCATTATATGAGCCATAGGTTTCCATTGGTTTCCAGTCTTGGGAATTTGAAGCCCTGTAAAGGTCCTTGAGGAGTGTCTTGTGAATCCACATTATTTCCACAGTCATTTTTAAGTTGGGGGTTACTAAAAGTACAACTATTATTTATGGAGCTTTTCTGAATTACTCATTAGAAAAAAAGCTAGGAATCACAGTTGTAGGAATATGGGAGCACTACAAAGAATTCTTTTAATTAAAATTTTTGTTGAGATAATTGTAGATTTATTTGTGATTTTAAGTGATAATATAGGGAGATTACTGGGAAACTTTGTGCAACTTTCCCCACAGTAGCATTTTGATAAACTGTAGTATAATATCACAACCAGAATATTGACATTAGCACAACCCACTGGTCTTGTTCAGATTTCCTCAGTTTTACAGGTACTTGTGTGTGTGTTTGTGTGTACCAAGTTCTATTCCGACACCATAAGGGTCGTTCATATTGTTGTTCTTTTTTTTTTTTTTTTTAAACTGCCACATGGCTTCTGAGATCTTAGTTTCCCAAGTCGGGGTGGAACCTGGGCCCTTGGCAGTTAATGCACTGAGTCCTAACCACTGGACCACCAGAGAGTTCCTTCTTGTTGTCCTTCTATAATCACACCCTTCCCTCCCATTCCCTTCCACGTCCCTAATCCCGATACTCTTCATTTCTAAAATTCTGTCCTTTAAAAAATGTTATATAAATAGAATCATGAGTTTGTAACCTTTTGGAATTGGCTCTTTTTGCTCAGCATAATTCCCTGGACTTCACCCAAGCAGTTATGTGAATCATTCCTTCATTCCTGTTTATTGCTGAGTCGTACGTAAGTACTAGAGTATAACTGAATGAAGGACATATAGACCTATTCCAGTTTTTGTCTATCACATGTAAAGCTTCTGTGAATACTTGTATACAGGTTTTTATGGTAACCTGTAAGTGATTTTATTCAAGACTGTGGTCTAGTCAGATCTGAATTTTAGAAAAATTATACTGACTGCTTTGGTAGAGGATGAATTTAAGGGAAACCATAGTAGAGATGGAGAAATCAGTGAGGATGCTACTGTAGTAACCCGGGCAAGACGCACTGAGACCTGAGCTCTGTTCTCTGTGAGATGGAATGTGCTTTGCCAGAGAGGCCCTTCCTCAGAAATTGCATCAGCCTTGTGCACATGAGGGATCAGGGTCAGGGCGCCTGGACTGTGAGGAGGCTCAGGCACACTTGATCCCTCCTAGTCCCTGTTCAGAGGAACGGCTCTGCTACCACAGCTGGGAACTGCGTCGGGTGAGGAAGTTGTGAACCTGGTTCTTGGCATGGTCCTCAGACTGCCAGGTTTGTCAGTAGGTGTTCTTGATTATCTTCTCTCAAGAAAATAGAAAGGAGGGTCAGTTAGCCTCCTGTATTGTCCAAGTGGTGGCTTACATGGGGCAGAAAGATGGTGAGAAGCTCTTTCCTAGTCCTGGTCTCTTTTGGAGCCTAGGAATGTGTTCTCTGGTAAGCCAGCCAGCAATGGTCTGGGAGACTTGAGGATGACCTCTTACTGCTATGGAAACTGGAATCCACATTGTTTTTACCCCACGCCCTGGGTGCCTGGCTCCTCAGTGTTTATATCTTCAAGGCATTTATCACTGTGCTCTTGGGGCTGCTGTGATAAGCACTGATTGTTGGGAGCCAGCCCAACTTCTGAACCCGAGGGTGTAATCCTAGAGGATCTACGAATAGGCTGAACATCTGCCCTGGGCACTGTGCAGAGTCCCTATCTGGGCAGGTCCTTGGAACCTACTCCAGCATTGTTAGAAAACTCTTCCTAGCAGAACACTCTTCTGAGTTGTTTGTAATTATTTTTTTGGCCATCTCAGACCCTGACAAGTACTGGCCAGGACACAGGAATGTTTGGGTCAGGCTCCAGGTCAGAGAATTTGGGGTGGCTTTTGAATAAGTGTGTGTTTAATTTCTCTGGGACTGTCATACTTCTTGGCTCAGATGCCTTTAGAATGTAAAGAGTGTAAAGACCTATGGGGTTTAGGACCCCAGAGCTAAGAAAGCAGATCTTCCAAATCTGTCCACAGCTTTCAGTTGTCACTAGGCCAGGTACTGTGTTGCCCAGCCCTGGGCCAGAAACAAGGGATGCCAGAAAAATCAGACTCCTCTTGCTGTAGTTGGGAACATCAGAGTCACAGGTAAAAAGCAAAGACTAGAGAACTGACAGATGAATGATTGACATCTTTATAGGGGTTTACTGTTTTTAAAGAACTTTACTGACTTTTCAGACAAGAAAATTAATCCTTAGGAGTACCCAGAGTATAAGAAAGTTGAATTCAAAGACCTATGTTCACCACTTCTGTTATTCAGTATATATTTTAATAATTTGGGGTAGGAATGGAGGGGACCCAGGAGTATACACTGGGAGTCAGAACAACAAGAAGGCTTCTGTACCAGAAGGCTCAGTTATTGAGGTCGTGGCCTGTTTGGTGGGGACTAACTTTGAGGATTAGCCATCTTACTCTGGAAAGAGGCTTCTTGTTAGATCAAAATTGAAGAAAAGAATACTGGGAGGAGGAAGATGGTAGAAATGGGACACAAAGGGGTGACTGAGTGACTTCCTAGTGTATTTTAAACTTTGTTTCTAAGTCCTAGTAGAGAAGGGGTCTTTGGCTAGTGCTGGGCACTGAAGAAGTTAAGGCAAACCCAGGAAGTTCTGTTTTACTCTTCTTGGGGAGTGGCACAAGCTCAGTTAGGGCTTCTGTGATTGCCCTTAATAGACAAAAAGAACCCGATGGAACTCATCCTGCCCACCCTCCACCCCCTGCTTTGTTGGCCTTGGAGAGTAATAGTTAGTAATTCTAAGAAGCCCTCTTGCAAAGGCTCATCTTGGTCTATGAGCCATAATCTTGCCACAAACATGGCATAGAAGTTGATGAGGGCTCTCCCACAAGTCAGAATGGCTCTCATTAAAAAGATGACAACAAATGCTGGAGAGGGTGTGGAGAAAAGGAAACCTTCCTACACTGTGAGTGGGAATGTAAGTTGGTGCAGTCACTATGGAGAACAGTATGGTGGTTCTTGAAAAAACTAAAATAGAGTTATCATGTGACCCAGCAATCCCACTCCTGGGTGTATATCTAGGAAAAAACTATAATTCAAAAAGATATATTCACCTCTATGTTGATAGCAGCACTTTTAGCAATAACCAAGGAATGGGAGCAACCTAGATGTCCATTGACAGATGGATGATGTGGTATACATATGCAATGGAATACTGCTACTGCTAAGTTGCTTCAGTCGTGTCTGACTCTGTGCAACTCCATAGACGGAAGCCCACCAGGCTGTCCTGTCCCTGGGATTCTCCAGGCAAGAACACTGGTGTGTGTTGCCATTTCCTTCTCTAGTGCATGAGAGTGAAAAGTGAAAGTGAAGTTGCTTAGTCGTGTCCTACTCATGGCGACCCCATGGACTGCAGCCTACCAGGCTCCTCCATCCATGGGATTTTCCAGGCAAGAGTACTGGAGTGGGGTGCATTTGCCTTCTCCGAAATGTCCATTGACAGATGAATGGATAGAGAAGATGTGGTATACATATGCAATGGAATACTCAGCCATAAAAAAGAACGAAGTAATGCCATTTGCAGCAACCTAGATGGACTAGAAGTTATCACACTAAGTGAAATAAGTCAAAAAGAGAAAGACAAATACCATATGATATCACTTATATGTGGAATCTAAAATATGACACAAATGAACTTATCTATGAAACAGAAACAGATTCACAGACATAGGGAGCAGACTTGTATGTGTCAAGGGGAAGGAGGGTGGGGGATGGATAGATTGGGAATTTGGGGTTAGCAGAATCAAACAGTTATATACAAGATGGCTAAACACTGAGGTCCTGTTGTAAAGCACAGGGAACTATATTCAATATCCTGTGTTAAACCATAAAATTATGTGTGTATATATATCTATAAACCATAAAATTATATGTGTGTGTGTATATATATATATATATAACTGAATTACTTTGCTCTACAGCAGAAATCAATACAACATGACAAAAAAACTTTGACTTGGAGTCTTTTAATAAATCAAATTGTGGGAGACGCTGTGCTCCTTGCTCTTGGGTTGCTTTGCTTGGATAGCCTTTGCTTCTACGCCCACCGGCTTCTACCTGTTCAGGCTATGCCATCTCCTGTCACTCTGGTCTCTTGACCCTGTACCGTATTCTACTTCGTGTCTTTATAACACATGAATTATGCTCATTCTAGTATTTTCTGTGAGCAAGGACTGTATTTGTTCATCTCTGATTTTGCTCCTTCGTGTAGCAAATTCTTTTGGGTATTTGGGTATTTATTCTTTTGGGTATTTATTTGCTTATTCAACAGATGTTTATTGAAGCCCAACTTTTGTACTAGGTGCTAGAAGCTAGGATTCAGCCATGAAGATAGCCATGATTCCTGCTGCAATGGCGCTTACAGTGTAGTGAAGAAGACAAATATTTAGCAAAGTATCACATAATCACGATGGTGAAAAATGTTAGAAATGAAAAATACAGAGTACTTTGGGGAATATATAATGTGGGCCTAAACTAGTTTGGGAAAGAAGATGAATCAAAGATCATTCTTGGAAGAAGAAAATGTTTTAAGCTGAGACTAGCAGTATGAGTCACAATGTGCAGGTTAAGAAAGAGAAGAGCCTTTCATATAAAAGGAATTCTAGGTGGTTTTTAACCTGGCCAGACGTTAGCATCACCAAATAAAGCGTATATGAAGCACTGGACTGGTGCCTCATCCTTGTGCTTACTGATGGGAGTATAAAGTGATATGACTGCTTTGGAAAACAGTTTGTCAGTTACTTGAAAAGGTAAGCATGACCTTGTTGTATAACCCAGCAGTTCCATCCCTAGTGGAACTTAAGGAAAAGAAAGCGCCTCTTTTTCACTCAAGAAAAATGAAAACAAGTGTCCGCACAAAGATTTATATGCTGATATTAATAGCACTTTATTTGTAACAGCTAGAAATTGGTTAATGGATAAACAAGAGTTGTATATCCATTCAATGGAATCCTACTCAGCAATAAATTGGAGCAAACTGCTGATTCATGTGATAGAGTTGAATCTTAAATCACACTGAATAAAAGAAGCCAAACACAAAAGACTACAGAGTTATGATTATATTTATTTGGAGCTGTAGAACAGGCAAGTGAAAGTCTCAGTCAAGTCCAACTCTTTGCAACCCCATAGACTGTAGCCAGCCAGGCTCCTCGGTCCGTGGAATTCTCTGGGCCAGAATACTGGAGTGGGTAGCCGTTCCCTTCTCCAGGGAATCTTCCCAACCCAGGGATCGAACCCAGGTCTCCCGCATTGCAGGCGGATTCTTTACTGTTTGAGCCACCAGGGAGGCCCAGAACAGGCTAAACTAATTTCTAATGATAGAAATCAGATCAGTGATTGTGTGGGGAAGAGGATGAAGGTTGGCACCGAGGAACTGAGTGGGAGCATTTTGTGACAGTGAACGTGTTCTAGATCTTAAGCAGGTTAGTGCATGTGAGTGCTTATGTTTGTCAAACACATTGAACTGTTTACACTTAAAATTTGGGACATTTTTTTGTGTGCACCTCTACCCTGAAAATAACCATGCTCCATTTTAATAAATGTCAAAAAAAAGGTAAAACTTACCTATGATGTTGAAAGTCAGAATAGTGTGGGGTCATGGTAGTACTAATTGGAGAGGGGAAAAGGGAGAGTCTTCCTAGAGTGTTCGGAATGCTCTATATCTTGATTTTGGTGGAAGTTTAAAGGATATATATATTATATATAATTATATAAATATAAGTTTATATAATTATAAACTTATGCATAATATATATATGTTAATTGATCCTTATATTTTTAGAATTTAGTGATTGATAGATTTGTGGCTGTGTTGGGTCTTTGTTGTTGTTCATGGGCTTTCTCTAGTTGAAGCAAGCCAGCGCTGCTCCCTAGCTACAGTGCCCAGGCTTCTCATTGTGGTGTCTTCTCTTGTTGTGGAACATGGGCTCTATAGCACTGGCTCAGCAATTGTGGTGCATAGACTCCGTTGCCCTGCAGCATGTGGGATCTTCCTGGAACAGGGACTGAACTTGTGTCCCTTGCATTGGCAGGTGGAGTCTTAACCACTGGACCATAAGGGAAGTCTGGTCCTTAAGTTTATTTATGCACTTTCTTTTAAGTGTGTTATTTCTATTTATTTTTGAGTATTTATTTATTTGGCTATGTCAAGTCTTCATTGTGGTACGTGGGATCTTTCATTGCAGTGCCCAGATTCTGTAATTGTGGCACACAGACTTAGCTGCTCTGTGGCATGTAGAACCCTCTCAGACCAGGGATGGAACCTGAGTCTTCCACATTGCAAGGTGGATTCTTAACCAACAGACCACCAAGGAAGTCCCCTATGTGTGTTATTTCTCAATTAAAGAAGAAAAAGAAAAAACCCTTGCCCCTAAATCCATACCTCAGTCTCAACCATAGAGATACTGGGGCCTTGATGTCAGCAGTTTAAGAGCTCCTTAAGTGATTCTAATAGCTGCCAGAACGGAGAATCCCTGTGTTGTGTAGAAAGGCAAGAAGAAACTTGACTCATCAAAGAAGGGTTACACGAAGCAGAAGTTGCTGAACATGAGACCAGAAAGGTAGTAGGTGACAGATTGTTCTGGGCCTGGCAGGTCACAATAGGGAAGTTGAACTTTATCTTGAGAATAATGAAAAGCGTTTGAAGGGTTGTAGGAAGTGAGAGGACTTGGGCAGATGTGCATCCAGCATTCCTGTTGACTGCTCATTAAGTATTTAGAATATCTCTGCTGAGAGTGACATGCTGTGTGGAGAATGAGGTTTGAAATAGTTGAGGAATCTTGAACTGGGTTTGGTGATCAAATGAATGTGCAGACTGAGGGAGTGAGATGTTAAGGTTTCCGGCACAAACAACTGGTGAAGTAGGAAGTTTGGGGGAAAGGTGATGAGTCGAGGTTTAGACATTATGAGTTGAAGTGCCTCTTGGACATCCATGTGGAGATGTTTGTTAGGTAGTTGGAGTCTGGGTTTCTGTGGGCCAAAGATGAAACTTGAACCAGAAACATCATTTTGTTTTTTGGGAGTTGGTAATACCTAGTAATTTCTTCAAATGGTAGTTGAAGCTATGAGGAGAGATAAGATTATTTAGAAGAGAGTGCAGTAAGAGAAGAGAGACTAGAACTAAACCCAAATTCTTTGAAACTCCGATGTTTAATAGTCAGGTAGAAAGGAGAATTCTGTACATTAAGAAAGGCAGAGATTCATTTATCTGTTCATTCATTCATGCAGCAAATCTGTATTGAATACCTAATATGTGCCAGGCACTGTATGAATCCCTGAGGATACTGCAGTGTACACAAAATGTCCCTGCTTATGAACCTTACATATATTGGAGGGAGACAGACAATAAGCAAATCAGTGAACAAATTTATCATGTGAGGTGGTAGTAGGTGGTACATTCAGTTCAGTTCAGTCACATTCAACTCTTTGTGACCCCATGGACTGCAGCACGCCAGGCCTCCCTGTCCATCACCAACTCTCGGAACTTGCTCAAACTCATGTCCATAGAGTTAGTGATGCGATCCAACCATCTCATCCTCTGTCGTTCCCTTCTCTTCCTGCCTTCAGTCTTTCCCAGCATGAGAATCTTTTCCAAGAAATCAATTCTTCTCATCAGATGGCCAGAGTATTAGAGTTTCAGCTTCAGCATCAGTCCTTCCAATGAATATTCAGGACTGGTTTCATTTAGGGTCGACTGGTTTGATCTTGCAGTCCAAGGAGCTCTCAAGAGTCTTCTCCAATACCACAGTTCAAAAGCATCAATTCTTCGGTGCTCAGCTTTCTTTGTAGTCCAACTCTCACATCTATACACGACTACTAGAAAAACCATAGCTTTGACTAGAAGGACCTTTGTCGACAAAATAATGTCTCTACTTTTTAATATGCTGTCTAGGTTGGTCATAATTTTCTTCCAAGGAGCAAGCATCACTTAATTTCATGGCTGCAGTCACTATCTGTAGTGATTTTGAAGCCGAAAAAAAAATAAAGTCTCTCACATTGACACATCATAATACCCAAAGCTTGTGGTTTACCCTGGGGTTCACTCTTGGTGCTATATAGATTATTTTTGATGTGTTCTCTCTTGGAGGAGAAATGAGCATGGTCAGAAGCCTTTTGGATTAATGTTGCTTGGTTAGTTGGAACCAGTGCCAGCTTTGTCCAGAAGGAAAGCTCTTCTCAATTCCTGCCCCCTGCTGAGAAGAGCTGGGCCTCTTCTTGACTATGAGGATGTGATGTTCTAATTGGGGCTTGCCAGGTAGCTCACTGGTAAAGAATCCGCCTGCCAATGCAGGAGACACAAGAGATGTGGGTTCAGTCCCTGGGTTGGGAAGATCCCCTGAAGGAGGAAATGGCAACCCACTCCAGTATTCTTGCCTAGAAAATCCCAGGGACAGAGGAGCCTGGTGGGCTATAATCCACGGGGCCGCAAAGAGTCAGAGACAACTGAGCAACTGAGCGTGATGTTCTAAGAGGGATAGGAACATCCCTCAGGTAGGCTGGGTTTTACACAGCCCGGGAATCTGACGCCTCTTTCTTCTGTGGTTAGGCCTGCTGTGTGCTATATTCCAGGGGGGACCTTTCTTGCTAGTTCCAGGTCCCAAGCCAGTTCCTCTTCCCAGCCTTTACATTTTCGTCTAGAGGGTCCCCCTGCTCTCCCTCCAGTCCTGTCCTCATTCTGGGTTCCAGGCTGTTTTATCTCTGCAACCTCATGGTCTTGATCAAATCTGAACGTCTTCTCTGGGTTCGTGCTCTCAGTCTCAACACTCTTTTGAGCCCTTTCTAAGGGTAAGTGTGGATTCTGATCCCATCAGAGTCACTACAGAGCCTGAGTGAAGGGGGAGAAATTATTTTCAGAGATGAAGCCTCTGTTTGTAAAATTTAGTCATTTCCAGATTCTCCTCAGGTTCCAGCCAAGCACTGAGGAACAGTCTGATCAGTGTCCTTCTCCTCTCTCTCTGCTTTCTTCCTTGATGGCTGTTTCTCACTTCTTTCCCTCTGAGCTTGTGTCTCACATCAGACAATCCATTGTCCAGCTCAACTACAGTGGTTCTGCTTTGAATGCCTTCAGATATGTGTTCTCTGGGGATGAGTTAGTGTTTATGACAAGAAATGAAAGTGACTGGGAGAGGGAGGGGCATTAGGTGGATACCAGATATTGGTGATGGGAATTGGGAGGCTACACTCAAGAATTCTCTTGTCTTTTGGGGAGATATGGTTTGTTATGAATCCATTCATTCATTCATGCATTCATTCATTCAGCCAGCATTTACTGATTTCATACTTGACAAGGTGGTTATTAGGATAGTGTCATACTGGGCCCTGGGGGATAGAGTGAGTCATATTTAGTCCTTGCCCTTTTCTGGCTGTGGCATCGAACAACTCAGAGCATGAGAATTAATATAACAGAGTTAGGTACAAAGTGCTTGGAACATAGAGCAGTAAATGATTAGGTCTCTCTAGAGAAAGGAGTGGAGCTTTGGATGTGAGGGAAAGGTCTTTGTCATTTTGTCTGCCTGTGGTTCACAGTGTGTGGTCTGCAGACCATTGGGGGCCACCAAGGTCTTTTGAGGGGTCCAGAAGGTCAAGGCCATATTAATAATAATACGTAGATACTATTTGCTTTCTCCATCCTGTATACATTTGGACTGTTGGTGCAAAAGAACTTAGTAGGTAAAACTGCTGGCATCTTAACAGGAATCAAGACTGTCACAAAATTGTGCCAGTAACCATTGCATCATTCCACTCCATGCACTGTCAGATTTTTAACGTTTTTAATAGAGAATTAAAGATTTTTATAATTTTATTGAATTGTCTCTGTGGTATTCTGTGTGATAAAACAGAAAGTACACTTTAAGCACTTATGCTGCATATCGAAGCCTAATGTTTATCTCAAGGAAATGCATTTGTGCAATTGAGCCGAACTACCTCCCTTTTTCAGGGAACACTATTTTTACTTGAAAGAATAACTGACAAATCGCAATTAACTGAGACTTATGTTTTTGGCAGACATTTTCTTGAAAATGAATGAAGCAAGTGTGCTACTTTAAGAATAACTGGTAGTATTTGGTGCCAATGATAAACTTGCAGCTTTTAATTGAAAATAAAAGTTTTGGAAAACTTGTATCTGCCACAGTAAGCTTGACAGCTTCCCTAGATTTACAGCTTTAAAAAATATATATATAATTGTGATTATTTTAATATTGTATAAATGAACTGTGTCAGATTTGGAAACTCTGCTTAACTCATTGAATCACTAGTTTCTAAATGATTAGTATATGTTTCAGAATCACCCATGGATAAAAGATCCATTCAAAGTACAGGATAGACTGCAAGATGGATGATGGATTTTACTGTGACAGAGTACAAAAAGTTCACCTGTATAGTTTCAGATTTCCATTGTAACCTTTAACAAACCTACTACTTGTTGAAGTTTTGGTGAAGTATCAGAGAAGACTGACCACAATTATCTGAAAGATTTTAAAAATACTCCTGCTTTTCCAACTGCATATCTATGTTTTGATTGAAGGCAAAACAACACACTGAATGCAGAAATAGATATAATAAGGCTGTAACAGCTGTTTCTATCAAGCCAAACATTTATAAGGAGATTTATAAAAATATGTAATAGTCCCACTCTCCTCATGAATTTTTTTTGCAGAAAACAATTATTTTTTCATAAAACATGCTTCTATAATATATATGGGGTTTATATTTTAATTTCTTATATAGTAAATGTCAATCAGTTTGAGGAGCTTCAGTTTTTAAGTGTTAAAAGGGGTCCTAAGATCAAAAAAGTTAAACTTGGTCTTGTGCTCTTCTTTCTCTCTACCTAAAATTCTCTTTTCTGCCTCCAAAAACCCCTTAAATGATTATAGAGCTAGTATTTAATTATTCATTCAAAAAACATTTGTTGAACATCTATCAAGATCCTGGCTTTTTCTTGCTGCTGAGTTCATAGTCCCAAGCCATTATGGGGAAGATGGGTTAAACAACTATAAATCTGTATGTGAAAGAGGAGACTGAAAAAGCCGGCTTAAAACTCATTTTAAAAACTAAGATCATGGCATCAGGTCCTATCACTTCATGGCAAACAGATGGAGAAACAATGGAAACAGTGGCAGACTTTATTTTCTTGGGCTCTAAAATCACTGTGAATGGTGACTGTAGCCATGAAATTAAAAGACGCTTGCTCCTTGGGAGAAAAGCTCTGACCAACCTAAACAGCATATTAAAAAGCAGAGACATTACTTTGCTGACAAAGGTCCATACAGTCAAAGCTCTTGTTTTTCCAGTAGTCATGTATGGATGTGAGAGCTGGACCATAAAGAAAGCTGAGTGCTGAATAATTGATGCTTTTGAACTGTGGTGTTGGAGGAGACTCTTGAGAGTCCCTTGGACTGCAAGATCAAACCAGTCAGTCCTGAAGGAAATCAGTCCTGAATTTTCATCGGCAGGACTGATGCTGAAACGGAAGCTCCAATACTTTGGCCACCTGATGCAAAGAGTCGACTCCTTGGAAAAGACCCTGCTGCTGGGAAAGATTGAAGGCAGGAGGAGAAGGGGATGACAGAGTATGAGATGGTTGGATGGCATCACCAACTCAATGCACATGAATTTGAGCAAACTCTAGGAGGTGGTGAAGGACAGGGAAGCCTGGCATGCTGCAGTCCATGGGGTCTCAGAGTTTGACACGACTGAGCAGCTGAACAACAACAACACTGTGTGATAAATGTTACCAGTGATAGACATTTAAATACTGGGGGAAGACAGGTTATTGTCAGACACTCACTTGCCAGCTCACCTAGGAACATTCTTTTGAACAATTTGATTGGACTGTACTTCCTTTATTTGACTCTTTATGGTCCATAGGGGGAAAGTGGCTGAAGTTAGTGAAAGATGGGAACTGTTTACTTGCTGCTGTTGCAGGAAAGAAGGAGGTAACAAATGTGTTAAGTGTCAATTTCATGCAAGCCCTATGCTAAGTACTTTAACAATTGTAATCTTACCTAATTCTCACAAAAACCGTATGCAGCGGAATTACCCTTACTTTGTAAGTGAGATGTTGGAGGCTGGGAAAAGTTAAACAGCTTGTCCAGTGTCATATGGTTGTAACTGATGAAGCCAGAATTTCGACATGTGTATTCTGACTTCAAGGGCAGGGCTCTTGCACTGTAGTAATAATGTGTTACTAAATGTGTGGATTTTTTAAGGTAATTTCCAGATGGGTCTCTGAAACCTTGCCAGGTTGGAATATATTAAGAAAGATACTGAAGATCTCAGAAAGGAGAGAGAGATCACATAGGCAATGGTCCATTGAAGAGACTTTTTGTGAATTTTGTCTGACATGATTTTTCTGGACAGGATTCTGTGGCAATATAGGGCATCAAGACTTTGTATTCCCTTATCCTCAATTCCTTCAATCTTTCTCTGTGCCAAATGATGCCAGAAGCAAAAGTCACCTGTCTGTCTGATCAGTTACAAACTAGAGCCTGATGTTTGAAGCCCAAACTTGTTGGACCTGTTGTAGGCCAATCAGGCCCAGCCTGGAGACCCCAGTCCCTAGAGCTTGGTAAACTATTTCCATTATTTTAAAAAGCCTAATAAAAATGCTTTACTTGAGATAATCCTGTGTGTGGATATAGGCTAGTGAAAAGATTAGATTTCTTTGTTTTGGGTCAAAAATCTGTTGATCCAGTGTGCTTTAGTTGTCCTACCTAGGGAGCTCTAGAAATGGTGTCAGCAAAGTATGGTCCAAGGGCCAAATCCAGCCTATTGTCTGTTTTTGTAAATAAAGTTTTATTGACGCACAGTTAAGTTTTCTTACTCATGTTTTATTTTTGGCTGCTTTTGTGTTCAATGACAGAGTTACATGGCTGCAACAAAGACTGTATAAATCCTGAATTGTTTACTGTCTGGCCTTTTACCAAAGAAGTTGTTGACTCCTAGCAGAACCTCAATTCTTTCTATTATGGCACTTAGCACTTGGTATTTTAATTGCCTATTTCCCCCACTTTTTTTTTTCAAATCTAATATATTACGTTTTGAGGCATTTCATATCTACAGTATAGTGGAAAAGACAGGCATGAGCACATATAGTTTAAATATGAGTCAATAAATGCTATAATAAAAGCATGTACAGCAACACTGTGAGGTTCACCCAAGCTGGTCCTGGCAGAGCCCCTCACTTTTATAACTGAGCTCCTTGAGAGCAAAGATGAGGTCTGCTTCATTTCTTCATCCCCTGGGCTGATTATAGACCCTGACATATGAACAGTACTCAATAAATGTTGTTTGAATGGACATATCATACGCTGATCAAAAAAGCTCTTATAGGAAATTATATATGCCTTTGAGTAACATAGATACAGAAATAAGGGAGGGAAAGTGTTATGTTGGTTATGCTAATCTCAGTGCTCTTTGCTTCATCTCCGAACTAGTCATTACTTGCTGCCGTTTGTTTGTGATAAGTAGTGGATAGGAGTCCATGAATGAAGCATCGTCTTAAGAGCTCTTGTTGATGAGGAAATTAGAAACAGTGCCTTAAATCTGGGCTATTTTCTACTCTTTTCCCTCAGTATCCACCACACCTTTACCCCACCTTCCATTTTCTGCTCCAGCTTGCCAGGACAGAGGTAGAGGAACATAAAGTCTATGGAGGTACTTATTTCTTTTGTATGCATACTGTTGATCTTATTTTTTCTTTTCTAAAGCCATTTTTTCAGTGTGGTTCTTACCAGCATTACCATTCATGGCTTCCAGAAGATACAACTAACTTAAAGCTATCTGGTTACCTCGGTGTAAAGGCAGGCAGGTGAAGTGCTGGCCTGGGAGTCAGCAGACCTGGGCTCTTGTTGCGCCTCTACAGTGGCTTTTGACTTGGGATACATCTGTTAACATCTGTGAGCTTCAATATTCAACACATTTTTATTGAGTTACATCTGAGACTTAAAAACTTTAATATTTATACCCCTCTTCATTTTGAAAAGGATTTGAGTGACTAGCAAGTGATAGAGAGGTGACCTGTCTGATCTTGTCTGTGTTTCTGATCAGCAGATAAGTAAATGATTAGATGGATGAGAGCATTTCAGGTATCTGGTTAGGGCTTTCTAGAAGGCCTCACAGCCACAGCTTCTTCACCTTGTCCTTGCTTTCTCTTCTGTGACTTCTTCTATTTGGGAAATCAGGCTCTTCCCTCTATCTTCTTTGGGGATGATTTGAAGAGTATTTTGCCTAGAAAGTAGTTTTCAAGATCAGGGTCAAAAGAAAAGAGGAATTTTACACTCTAGGAATTGGAAGAAATGCCAAAAACTTTAGTTAAAATGTCTTTTTCAAATAGTGAGCTTGAAGCCTGAAGAAGGGAAGCGATTTCCTTAGAGCCACATAGTAGAACTACAGCTAGATTCCAGGCTCTTTCTGCTAGGCATTTTCCAGGTTCATAAGAGGATTAGGTGTCATGAAATGGGCTGGGTGGTTTTTTTTGCTGTATGACTGTATGGCGGTGGGCAGAGGAAGCTTCGCCCACACCTCCCATGCAGCTGTGTCAGGCCTGCTCAGGACCTTAGATGTCTAACAGGTAGACAGCTGCAGGCTGTCTCAGAGAAGGCATAAGATGTGAAGGGTTTCCCTGGGTAGCCTGTGACTGGCGTTATGTATATGGGCAGTGACAAAGTGAACAAAGAGAAAAGCTGTGTGGTACTCTGGCATTGGGACAAACGGGCTGATTTCCTATTTCTAGAGAGATTGTATTAATTTGCATTTGTTTGTTGTTTCTTTTGAATATGTACTTCTTTGATTACTAGTGAGACCTTGCCCTGTGTTCATTGACTATTTGTATTTTCTCTCACTTGTATTTTTCTTTTCTTGTTGAGTTATTTATTCATGTTCTTTGTGTAGATCCGAGTGTATTCCTAATCCTATGCTTGACTTCCCTGCCAAGAAACTATAAGGATAATAAAGCATTGTTCCTAAACGAGGAAGACAGTTACTAAGAAACACTCTTCTCGCTGTTAAGTGGAGTCAGGTGTTAGAAGCTAGGGACAATGAGACAGGTGGGTAATAGAGCTGGGCGGCAGCCCCCTGTAACATTGTCTCTTGCTTTTCCTGTACAGAGTTTTGCCGGATCGACAAGCCCCTGTGCCACAGTGAGGATGAGAAGCTCAGCTTTGATGCAGTCCGCAGCATCCACAAGCTGATGGATGATGATGCCAATGGTGATGTGGATGTGGAAGAAAGTGATGAGGTGAGCTCCCTCACCCTGCGTGGCTCTCTCCTCTTCCTGTGGGAACAGTCCCTGAAGCTGTCTAGACAGGCTGTTCCCTGGGGAGAGGTGTTCTTGCTGCTGGCTTGTTCTCTAGGGTCGCATCCCTACCAGGGCAGGTGATTCCCAGCAGAGCAGCCTCGAGGAGCTGGCCTGTCAGAGAGCAGGCCTGACCTCTCTGTCTGTGTCTGGACCGGCCCCTGTCCACCTACCAGCTGGAAGCACAACACTGGCTGAGCTGTGCTGTTTGAGAGGGAGAGGGAGCCCTGAGGCTGGTCCGTACGTTTGCCTGCATCCTTATTATATTCCTGCTGGAGGTGGAGGGCACCCATCTGTCCTAACTCTGTGTTCAACCCTGTGCTGGCAT
Source organism: Madoqua kirkii (assembly GCA_006408675.1). Classification (NCBI taxonomy): domain Eukaryota; kingdom Metazoa; phylum Chordata; class Mammalia; order Artiodactyla; family Bovidae; genus Madoqua; species Madoqua kirkii. The sequence goes on from SJYC01020795.1 coordinate 60,927, forward strand.
GTGGAGGAGAAGGCAAGGCAGTCAGATCTTGCCCTTTGGAAACTTATACTCTGTTTGTGAAGAAGAGGCAGAGGTTCCTACAAAGGTCATTCTGAATTCCAGGCTGCAACTGCTAGAAGTCAGTTGAGTGGTCCAGACAGCAAGAGTGAAAGGAATCTCTGGATGGAAGAGCCCTGTTATTGTTTCACCTTTGGGCATTACTACAGCTCCAGTTCCATAGAGCCCAGAGTACAAAGTCATCATATGTGAGAAAATTTAAAAATTTCAATTGTTTTCGGGCTCAACTTGAGCCAGCACTTTGGTGAAGCTGCCAAATTATGCCAAATCTCTCATAGTGATATGGTGTATATCTTGAGGGAGCAGGTAATTCTGGTCTCTCCTTCCTGCTGGTTAGTCTGCTTTTAAATTTTGAATTCAGTTTTGGATTTCACATTGTCAGAAACATCTTGAAGCAGTGAAATCCTGTACAAAGGAGTGATAGTACAAAGGATGAGGGGTGTGAAGACCATGAAATGGAGAGCATTCAGTACAATTCAGTGTCTATAAGTATCTGTTATATATGTGCCAGGCACTGTGCTAGACGTGGGGAATGTGACAGTAAATACATATAATTACATAGCGATACATCTGTCCTTGTATAAGTTACAATCTAATGAAGAAACTTTAACTTGGAAAAGAAAAGATTCAGATAATATAATTCCTATCTTCAAATAAAATAGAAGGAATCAGGCTTAAAGGATGATAATGGTTAGCAATGAAATTCTTACTCTATGCCAGGCACAGTGTTAAGCTCTTTGCATAGTTACTCTTTTAACTTTGCTAACAGCCACATGAAGTTGGTATTATCGTCAAGACTAGAATTTTGGAAAGGTAAAGCATTTCGTTCAAGGACACATGGAGTATGAGCACAGATCTGATTTCAAAGCCTATGCTGTCTTTCTCTCTTATTCTAAGGGCAGAACCAGGACCACTGTGGGGAAAGTAAAATATGGACATTCTTCTGGAGTAAAGAATCACCTAACAGTGCTATCTCGTCATAGTAGAGGCTTCCTTGGTAGGTAGCTCGTGAACTCCCTGTCACTGAAGATTGGCAAGCAGAACACAAACCTCCACTGATGGTCTACCGAGGGGATCCTTGTATCACGTTGAACTAGATAATGTCTAATGAGAGGAGAAAAATAGACTTCCTAGAGGAAACATAGAAATGGGATAGAGTGGAAAGGGATGGGGCAGCCTGAGCAATAGAAGGAGTGTGAGCAAAAATGTGGAGGCAGGAAGAAGCATGGTTGGTAGGTTTGGTCGGACAGAGTGACTGTGATGGAAAACCACAGGACGAAAACCTGAAAAGGAAAGGGGGCCCAGGCAACCAGGCTGAGATACGTATACGATCTGGCAGCTGTAGGTTTTTAAGGACAACAGCCATGATGAACGTATCTGAGCTTTTGGTCACATCTAGAAGTGTCACTGGCTTTCAAAGGACTCAAATTTTATTTATCTGTGCTGGGAATAGTGCCACGTTCCTGGTGGTGAGAGAGGCCAAGAGGCTTCCTGATGTCTCTCCGAGGACCTGGCCACCCGACTGGGAGGTGCATGGTGTCACAGTCAAGAGGGTGATGTATTCCAAGGTCCACAGATTCCTGGATGTCTTTGTCATCTGCTCCTCTTTCTTTTTTCACTTTCTGCTGAATTACTTTGTCAATGAGAGGAGGAAGAAAATGTTCTTTTTAGAGGAATGTACCACAACAAAAAGCTCATCAGCACAAACTGTTCTAAAATAACACAAAAGCTGTCACCCTGCTCTTCCCTGTGCCAGTGGTGAGCTGTTCTTTTTCAGTGGAGCTTCTGCCTGTCTGGGCTTCTTCATCTGCTCTCCCTGCAGTCCTAGGCCTCTGGTGGGCAGAGGGGCCTGCCAGTCTGGGTTTCTCATGATCAGTTACAAGCTACTTTCTTTTTGAAACAGTAGTCATGATAGCAAAGTCTATGTGTTTAAGACAGTCTCAACATATATGGAGTTTAAGATCTAACTAGACCCATTGGGTGGACAGCTCAGAGCTTGAAACATTGGATTATGGACTCTGAGACAGCAGAGATGAAACCCTGGTTGTGCTGGTGATCAAGGACCTGAGATTTTTATGGCGCATTTAACAGAACTGCTGATTACCCAAGGAGCCTAGTAGCAGTCTGCAAGGATACTGTATTCAGGCCTCATTTATTCAGCCTCATTATCAGTAAGTTTTTCAGATACCTGAACTATAATCTGATTTCTAGATATTTAACAATGTTAGCCATTCTTGAGGTCAGGTTTCCTTCTTACAGACTGTTGTGAACAGTCTTAACTTTCTTTGGATCGTTTGGAGCAGGTCTGCACAGCCTCTTGCACTGTTACCCTAGTGCCCGCATTCCTGTATGCATTGCTGGGATTTCTTTTTATAGTTTCCTATCTCTTCTTTGATTCATTCTCATTTCTAATTGTTCTATCTCTGCTATGAGCTATGAAATTAAGCTTATAGTACACTGAGATTCAGCCACCATTTTACAGAAAATATGTAGTCATTTCTGTGCAGGAAGCCAGTTTGGCTTCTCAAGTGCCGTCCTTGCTTGCTTTTATCCTGGGCAGCCAAGGGTTGAGGGCCCTTCAGGTGAGCAAGAGGGCACTATTGGCACTGGTGTCCTCCTTGTAAAGCTGATAGGGAGTTGTCTCAGGCTGGCAGGGTGGGAGTTCATGACCTGTGTTCTAACGAAACCTCTGGTGGAGACCTTGCCTTTGGGCAAAGGATTTGCAACCATAATATGGCATTTCAGCCTGTCCTGACAGTCTGAGGTGTGTAGACAAGAGCCTTCCTAAAGACACTGGCCCCTTGACTGGACCAGACAGTTTGAGGGCAGTTTTATTTTCTTCTGTAGTGCCTACATAGAAAAGAAAGGGCATTTGTTTAGCCATTAAGCAGTTCTTATTGTCATATGGATGATAAACAAGCATATAAAAAATACTCAATATTGTTAGCCACTAAGGGAAGTACAAATTAAAACCACAATGAGATATCACTACACACCTCTTTGGATGACTGAAATTAAAAAGTAGTCAACACCAAGTACCATGTGATGAGGAAGAGTCACTTGAACTCTTACAGAGATTTTTATAAAGCTGAACAACATAATTTAATACATGTCTCAGCATTTCTACTTCTAGGTATTTATCCCATAGATAAATGAAAATTTATATTTGTACTAAGACCTGTACACAAATGTTTTAACAGCTTTACTCATTATCACCAAAAATTGGACACAGATCAGATGTCCTTCAATATGTGAATGGAGAAAACAAATTTTGAAAAACTACTTAGCAATAGAAGAAGTGAACTGCTGATGCACACAGCATACAGGCATCTCAAAGGCGCTGTGCTGCGGGAAGGAAGCCATCTCAAATAGTTACATGCTATTAATATATGATAACATTTAATGACTTTCTGAGAAACTATAGGAATGGAGGCCAGATCAGTGGTTACCTGGGATAAGGGATATGGCGTGGGTTTGATTATGAAGGGACAGCATGAGGGAATTTTTTTGGTAATAGAACTGTCCTGTGTCTGGACTGTGGGCAGTTATAAGAATTTACATATGTACTAAAACTCATAAGAAAATATTCTGCCCCCTCCACTACAGTTAATTTAATCATATGTTAATTAAGAAAAGTGTTCCTAGCATAGCAATGACACACAATTCAAGCTCAGTGAATGCTAATTATTGCTGCTGTTCTGTTTTCTCTATATTTCCAGGAAAGCTACCTATCTGACACTTGTATTTTAATGTTCGTGTGTGGAATGACTGATTAATATCACTGTAGCAAGCATGCTGTTAGACTGAGATGGGAGTCTTACACAAGGGTGTGATCACACATTTTGGGGGATGAAGATGAATAGGTTAGTATGAGCCTGGGAAACTGTAATGCCACAGGACTGGAAAAGGTCAGTTTTCATTCCAATCCCAAAGAAAGACAATGCCAAAGAATGTTCAAACTACTGCACAGTTACACTCATCTTACACACGAGCAAAGTAATGCTGAAAATTCTCCAAACTAGGCTTCAACAGTACATGAACCAAGAAATTCCAGATGTTCAAGCTGGATTTAGAAAAGGCAGAGGAACCAGAGAGCAAATTGCCAACATCTGTTGGATCATAGAAAAAGCAAGAGAATTCCAGAAACAGATCTACTTCTGCTTCATTGACTATGCTAAAGCCTTTGACTGTGTGGATCACGACAAACTGGATGGGAATACAAGACCACCTTACCTGCCTCCTGAGAAACCTGTTTGCAGTTCAAGAAGCAACAGTTAGAACCAGACATGGAACAACAGACTGATTCTAAATTGAGAAAGGAGTATATCAAGGCTGTATACTGTCACCTTGCTTATTTAACTTATATGCAGAGTACATCATGTGAAATGCCAGGCTGGATGAAACACAAGCTGAAATCAAGATTGCCACGAGAAATATCAATAACCTCAGATATGCTGATGACACCACCCTTATGGCAGAAAGTGAAGAGGAACTAAAAAGTCTCTTGATGAAAGTGAAAGAGGAGAGAAAAAGCTGGTTTAAAACTCAGCATTCAAAAAAGTAAGATCATGGCATCTGGTCTAGAAGAAAAACTATGACCAATCTAGACAGCATATTAAAAAGCAGAGACATTGGTTTGCTGACAAAGGTCCATATAGTCAAAGCTATGGTTTGTTCCAGTAGTCATGTAATGGATGTGCGAGTTGAACCATAAAGAAAGCTGAGTGCTGAAGAATTGATGCTTTTGAACTGTGGTGTTGGAGAAGACTCTTGAGAGTCCGTTGGACTTCAAGGATATCAAGCCAGTCAATCCTGAAGGAAATCAGTCCTGAATATTCATTGGGAGGACTGATAATGAAACTGAAGCTCCAATACTTTGGCCACCTGATTCAAAGAACTGACTCATTGGGAAAGACGCTGATGCAGGGAAAGATTGAAGGTGGGAGAAGGGGATGACAGAGGATGAGATGGTTGGGTGGTATTGTTGATTCGATGGATATGAGTTTGAGTAAGCTCTGGGAGTTGGTGAAGGACAGGGAAGCCTGGCGTGCTGCAGTCCATGGGGTCTCAAAGAGTTCATTGTGACTGAACTGAACTGGGAAGTTGCAAAATATACTTAAGCTTCCTTTAGTGCCTGTTGTATCTGCTGTAGAATATAGCATAGGGTTAAGAGCTTGTGCTGCAGAGTCACACAGACTTAGGTTTAAACCTGGGTCTCCCTTTACCAGCTGTGGAAACTTTGAGAAGTTACTTAATCTCTTTAAGCATCAGTTTCCTCATTAGAAGTGGAGTGATAATGTAGGGCACGTCATGAAGTTATTGTGAAGATTAAATGAAATAATGTACATAGGGACTTCCCTGGTGATCCAGTGGCTAAGGCTGCATGCTCCCAATGCAGGGGGCCCAGGTTTGATTGCTGGTCAGGGAACTAGGTCCCACATGCTGCAACTAAGGGTCCCACATGATGCACCCAAAGATCCCTCATGCTGCAAGAAATATCAAAGATCCTGTGTGTCGCAACTAAGACCCGGCACAGCCAAATAAATAAAGATTAAAAAAGAAATAGCGTGTATAAAACACTCAGTGCAATGCCTGGCATATAGAAGAGTCTCCATCAGTTTTGTTGTTATCTTCAGAAAGAGCATGCATTTTATATAGATAGGCCTGTGTTCAAAATTTGGTTTTGCCTCTTACTGGCTATGTGACAAATAGGCAAATCACTTCACCTCTTTGAGCCTCAGTTATTCAGCTATTAGTATTTGAGGAGGGCGACTCTCTGCATGGTTGTTGTAAGAAGTTAATGTATGCACAGCACCAAGCACAAAGGCTGGCATATGATAGGTTCCAAATTCATGTTTTATCCCTTCCTCAGCATGATGATACAGATAGTGAGGGCTAGCCTGTATCACAAGAATTCCAAATCAGTTCCCTCATCATCCCAGGGCACCAGTGCATTCAACTCTGGGAGCCACCCCCAGCACCTTGGCCAACATGCTGAGAGCCAGGCCGCTGCAGGAGGTAGTTCATCCAGGTGGCTGATGTTAAGGGAAGTGGGGAGTGATGGAGCAGGGACACATGTTTTTAGGGGCGCAGCTTCTCTGTCAGCTCACTCAGCCTCCTGCCTATGCCTTTATTTTTTGAAAAGGTCTAGGTGAGAACTTATAATTTCCTCCTACCTATTTGGAAGGTTAGAGGATTTTGAACAAGGCTGTGTTGTGGTAGGGTCATCATATCTCCTTGACTTCAGCAGGATGAAAGTTGACTTGCTTCTTACCTGTTTTAAATTGTTCCATCAAGAGGCATGCTCGGTCCTTGGAGGCTGTGAGAGTTGGGGAAGAATGGACTCTGGCCCCAGGTAGAACCAGGCCTGGGCAAACTAAACCCTAAGGGGGGCAGCTGGCAGTTCCACTTGCAGATAGCCAGAGGATCAGTAGGAATGAACTGGAGGGGCAGTGGTCCATAGGAACCTGTACGCTTCTCGCACAGAGCCAGTGCTGTGGCCAGCATGCACTAATTTGGATGAAGATAAAGAGCTGCACTATGCTCATAAGTTATCATCATGACTAATAATAATTGTTATTCCCTCCTCAGGCTTGGGAGCTCATTTCTTTGTATCTGGGTAGCTGTGGACTCTTCTGACAGTATTCCCTTGCCTCTAGTTCCTCCTCCACCAGGAAGGAACTGACTGTCCATGCTGTCAGTGATCTTCCAAAGTTAAATTTGAGTTTCCTTTTATTTTCCCATCCAACTTCTGTGCCTGGCACTTCATCCCTTCAAATCTGGCCTTAGCCTTTTTTTCCTTTGGCTGTACTGCCAACTTGCAGGATCTTAGTTCCCTGACCAGTGATTGAAGCCAGACAGTGGCAATGAGAGCAGCGAGTCCTAACCACTGGACTGCCAGGGAATTTCCCGGCCTTAGACACACCTCCTACCACTCTGATCTGACACTTGTCTTTCTTTGGGTCATAGTCATTCTGTGTTTATTCCAGGTGCCTTTCTTTGCTCAGTTAGTTCTCCTTTCTGGGAATTAAGTTCTCATATCCCTTCCTGGTTCTGTATGTATCAGTCTTAGATGTCCTCTGGAATACCCCTGGCTCACTTTTCATGAACCTTCCCTGACTTTCTCACCCCTCTGATCTCTCTCATCTCAGTATTAACTCATGCAGTGCAGTCTCCATCACTCATTTAGCACTTTATTAGAATGACTTGCTTTGTACCCTGATGATTTTGATTGTATTATTGCCTAAAAGTTTGCCTTTTTGCACTACTACTGGAATTTCTAGAGCACAGCTCTGAACCTTAGTCTACCTTGTGAAGGGAGTATGGTAGAAAAGAAGCACTCATAGAATGTACGAAGTCCTCTGCCGGCTGAGTACATATACAGTTTCATTTACTTCTCAGCCACTCCAAGAGCTAGGTTTTATTAACTCTGTATAGAGATGATGGCATGATGAGAGAATGGCCTACCTTCACTTACTAAACTAAGTTCTGACCTGCTTATGAGTGCTCCTGCAGCCTGACTTTAGCTCACCTGACTAGTCCTTGTTACCCTGCTCTCTCTTACGCTTTGCTGCAGCCATCTCAAACATACTTCTAGTATGTGCCTTTGTTCCAGATAAATCCTCAGCTGGGTATCACTCTGTCACCCAGTTTTGCCTGTGAGAATTCCACTTGTCCACCAAGGCCTAGATCAGGATTTTTCAGCTGCAAGCATTTTGACATTTTGGGCCAGATTGTAGGATATTTAGCACCATCCCTACACACTGGCCGCTAATAGCAGCCACTGTGTTCTCAACCCCACCAAACTGTGATAACCCCAAACTTTTTTTTATCACCAATTGTCAATTGGCTTCTTAGGTGGTGCAGTGGTAAAGAATCTGCCTGCTAGTGCAGGAGACGAGAGAGATGAGTGTTCAATCTCTGGGTTGGAAAGATCCCCTGGAGGAGGAAATGGCAACCTATTCCAGTATTCTTGTCTGGAAATTTTCCGTGGGCAGAAAAGCCTGGTGGGCTGCAATCTATGCGGACACCACTGAGCAACTGAGCACATGTCAGTTGCTCTGGGGGATAGAATTTCTCCCAGTTGAGAACTACTGGCCCTAATTAAATGTTCCCTCCAAGAAATCCTATTTGTTCCCCTACATTGGGGGAAGTATTCCTTTCTCTCCCATGCTTGTCGCAGGGCCTTACACACAAAGGTGATGAGCTATGTGTTTTTTAATTTGAAAGCGAAGATCCTATCTTATTGCTGTGCGCTGCTTAAACTGTTTCTCTGGGGTAGAGTGAGAGTATAGAGTTAGCTGGTCAGTGATATGGGGGACAGGGTGCTTCTGACTTGTGAGTTCCTGGCCGGGATAGCAGCTAAATCAATGGTGGGCTGTGTCTAGGAGTCGCTAGCGTCTGGCCTCCAGACCTGTTTGTGACCCCTTCCTTGCCCCTCTACCCTGTTCTGTGAATCATATACAGAATCTGAATGGAGGTAAAATCACTATAGTCAAAACATTAGGAAAGACTTAGAGAAAGACATACAAGAGGGGTATTGTTTAAGAAAGGAATATACTGAGACTGCTAAAAGGCTGTGTGACTGAGCAAAGAAATGCACAGGCATTAGAGCAAGAAAAATGGGGGTTTTAGGTATACTTTCACCAATTAATAGTTGTATGACCTTGGAAAGTTCTCTGTAAGCTTATGTTTCCTAGCTGTCAAATAGGGATAGTAATCCTTACCTAGAAAGATTTGGCAAAGATGAAATGATATAGGGAGTCCCCAGCCTGTGGCTTAGTTGCCAGCAGTTGTATTACTACTTCTTTTTCAACTCCTACACAGCTGTGATGTGTTTGGATGGTACTGGGTACTTTGCTCATATCATCTTTACAAGAAACCTCTACTGTGGGGTAGATAGTAATTTTTCCATACAACTGGTAAGGAAACTGAGACTGAAGTAGCTCATAGTTATCCATTTTTGGGGGGTTATTGCAACTCAGATCTGCCTCAAGCTGATGAGAGTATTTCAGACTTGTGATTGTACACCTCTGTGATTTTGCTAATTGTATACTAAGTTGACAGTGAATTATAACTCAGTGAAGATGTTAAAAAAATAAAAGCTTCACTACATTGGTTGAAGTAATGGTCACCTCCTACTTGCCTTTCTGTAGCCCAACCCATAAGAATCCCAGGGCTCTATAAAAAACACACTGAAAACCCTGCTGACTTCCATCTTTATTTCTCCCACTCCTTACTTTGACAGATATGCAGAGGTGCTTCCAAGTCCGAATTACCATGGTTTCCGGAAGCAGAGATCCCTGGTTAGCTAGCCGACAGCTAAGTTGCCTCTCTTTCTAGGCAGGTGTAGATGGCTTTGAGGATACCATACTGAAGAGCCTTTGGGAGAATTCCTTTCCCTCTTCCTCCTGCCCTCCATCCCTTCATTTCTCTTTTTTGGTAGCTGTTCTAGGGAAGCTAAGGGAGAACCCTGGTAATAATTCCCTCTCACCCACAGACCAGGGACCAAATCAAATTCTAGCCCCTTATCATATGGAGCTCCATAAGGGGAGATATCAAAGGCAGCTGGCTAATTATCCCCAGTTTTATTTTTCCTGAGTTTGCCTTGTGCTCAGGGCCTTCCTCTAATTTCTACTGCTGCTACCATGCTGCCCCTCAGAAGCAGAGTTCTCCCCTGGACCCAGTCCTGAACATGGATTTCCTTGTTTCCTCTTGGAACAATTTTGACAGCCTGAAGGTTGTTTTTTTTTTTTTTTTTCTTTAATATTTACTACATGTAAAGTCGGGCAGAAGAAAGAAAATAACCACACACAATTATTTAAATAACCTCATCATAAGTTTTGATGTATACCTTTCTGTTGCTATAGTTCTTCTTCTTTGAACTAAAGGACTGTTACAGTATGGAGGCACCCCATGGGTTTTTTGCCTTCTAGCTCCCTGCCTTTCTCCTGGTGCAGTCACCATCTTATCTCCTGCCTTGTGGAACATGCTGACCCCTGCCCTTAATTCGGACAGAGCACAAACTGAAGTCTGCTTGGGCCCTTTCGACAGAACAGAGATGATGAATAAGTGAGTGGTATCATTCATCAGGTGAAACCTGCTCTTTCGGTTAGGGAAAGGACCTATCCTCGTTTTCCTTATAAATACCTACTTAATGGATGGCTGTAGCATTCACTTACCAGGGCTGGCTCACAGTCAGCTTCCAGGCTGCAGCCCCACTGAGTCCAAATTCTGTGGCCTTACTCTAACTTTTATGAGGGCTTCTTGGTGTTTTTGTGGGTTTCTTAGAGTATTTGGAAATTGACTTTTAAAAAGCCTAAACATGAACTTTGGAGTCTGACGTGAGTTCACGTGCAAGCTTGCCAGTGTACTAGCTGTATGACCAAGTAATTTGGAGGCTCACTTGCCTCATCTGTAGAATAGAATAGAGATGAAAATAAGATACCCTTTGCCATTCTTAAGCTCTTAGGCTAATGGGAGAGGCAGATATGTAAACTGACAATGACATCACATCTTCAGGGAAATGGTGGTGTGCACAGGAGACTGTGGGAATTTCAAGAGGAAAAGGGGTGAGGTAATCTAACATGTGCTGGTACAGCAGAAGACACACTGTCAGCCAGCACTCAGGGAAGGGTAGCTGTTGCTAGACAAGCTGAGCTACACATCCAAGAGAGTAGGCATCGTTTGCAATCTGTCCCAACGCCTTAGCCAGATACAGGGTGAAGCAGCAGCTCCCCCAGATGGCTTCGCTCATGTTTCCAGGAAACCCAGACGGTAGTTTGCTTTGATAGATAGGGAAATTCTTTCTCACCAAGCAGACTGTTGTTTTCCTTCCTTCCCTCTTTGTTGGTGAGTCTGCTTTGTCTGTTCTGGATGGCAGTCCTGTTAATGGCAGGGGTTAGTTGTAAGGCTTCTCTGTGTGTGTCTACATATGTATATGTCTGTTTGTGTGTGTGTGTGTATACATCATTTTGTGCCTTTCTGTATTTGTATGTATCTTTTTGTATTTAGGTGTGTCTGTGTGCATATGAAGGCTTCCCTGGTGGTGTGCATAAGAAGTGGGGAAGGGGAGGAACACTGAGCCAAGGAAGGAGCTGAGAGAAGACACATAAACCAGGTCAAAGATGAAGCAAAAGATTAGGAGAGAAAGGTGAGGGTGCAGTACAGTGTGCAGGACTTGGGGGTAAACAGGGACTCGAAGATGCTGCCAGTCCAGGCAGGATCTGGGCCCTGTCACGTGGCAGTAGAATGCAAGGGTGGTCTACGGCCCAAAACGATCAAGCCGGAGGAGAGAGAAAAGTTCTATTTCAGGTATTAAGTAAGCTTCTGGATCTTCCTGTCTGCGGAGGAATTGGCCACTGGCTTCCAAGGCCCTGCTTGTCTTCATACCTGATTGGTGTTTGTATTGATGCCAGCCTCTCTGTGCATGTCTGCATCTACGTGTGTGTCACATTCAATGTACCTAATTGCATTAGAAACAACTGGTTTCCAGTGCAGTGTCTCATTCACTTGAGGACCCAGGATCGCTACCACCCAATTTATTTGTTCTTGTGTTCCCCACCCTTTTTTTTTCTGTCTTCCTTCTCTAGATACATTTACTGTCTGCTCTGTGCTGGATGCTGAGTATGCAAAGACTAATGAGGAAGACAACTTTTCTACCTGCAGAGAGCTCACATATTAGTGAGGCAGAAAGACTGTGTGTTCAATCCTAGTAGGTATTGTGGTGAGAGATGAGCACTGCATGATCTGTAAACACAGACTAGGGAATTTAACCCACTCTAGGATGCAGGAAAGATGACTCAGAAGAGATGATGCCTGAGATGAACAGGAGTTAACCTGGGGATGAGAAGAGTATATAGCAAGTGAAGGAAGGAGTATGATGTCCTTAGGGATCTGTGATTCAGTGGTTCTTTTACTGTGAGCGTAGAAAGTAATGGTGGAGCAGAGAGAGAGAGGCTGAAAGTGTGGCTGGAGATGCAGGCATGAGCCAGCCAGATTCTAGCCATACTGAGAAACTTGGATTTCATCCCAAAGATGATGAGCTTGAAGGATTTTAAACAGAGATGGCTCTAATTCTGACTGAAGGTATGTCAGGAGCAGGCCTTGCTGAGCAGGTAAAACTGGAACTTGGTCTTTTAAAGGAGAGCAGTGTTTACCAATGAAGAAAGAAGGAGGAGCATTCCAGGAAAGATGAACTTTGTGAGTAAAGGCAGGAGACAGATAAAAGGGACACTTCCTTCAAGAGGACGGTGTCTAGGGAATAGTCTCTTCATCGACAAGATAGTGAAACTAGTAATATCAGTGCATCCCTTTGATTGCTGGCATAAGGCTCAAATAAGATAATGGATGTAAAGAAGCATCTGTAAACTGTAATGCAGTGTGAACATTTCAATAGTGGTAGTTATTACCCAGCTTGTCCTCTTCCCCCTCAGTGCCCAGCAGCATCAGGCCCTTGCAGTGTAGGTCAGGTAGGCATGCACCTCAGCAACATGGCATGACTGGTGAGAACTAGGCCCTCTGTCACCCAGCAGTCCTGCATCTCGAGGAGGAAGGGCTGAGATTAGAAGTTGCTGGAACTCAGAGGCTGAGTGCTGGTTCACTCAGGATACATCATTTCTCACAGTGTGAGCCAAGCGACCCAGCTTCAGAATAGTCAAACATTCATGAAGCACCTTCTACATGTAGGAAGTGTGAGGGACTGTGCCTTCCATGATCTCACTGTCTCCCCATTCTAACTGTGAGGTCATCTACATTTTGCAGGCTTAAAGTCATGTGGTGAGTAAGTGGTTCCGATGGGATTCGAGTCTGTATCTGTGAGATTTTTTTTCCCCATATGTCGCTTCACAAGCCTTCTGATATCTCTGGGTGGTGAGCAAGCTCCCTGGTTAGTTCAGTGGAAAACTGTGAAGTCTCAGACAGTGTGGGGTTAAGAGGACTGGAGAGGTGTTTCTCTGGGATTGAACCATAGCCCTTTCCTCCACACAGGACAGTAGTTCTTGCCTTCAAGGACTGACCTTCCGCCATATATCTGACTCATCCAGGTGCTTTTCAGCATGATTAATTCTTGTGTCCTCAGATCCAGCATAGGACATGACACGTGGTCACTGCTCAGTAAATGCTGGTTGGGCAAATGAATGAGCAAATGCCTCTTAATAGAGGCTTCCTGTCTTCACTCCTCCCTTCTGCCTTCTCTGTGGTACCATCATGCTCTAGTATGAGATTTTGTTCTTAAGGATTTCTTTTTTTAATATTGTTAGAATTACGAGCCACAGTGTTCTTAAAAAGGGGACATGAGTTTGCCTTACTCTTTTATATTCTCTGTTCCCAAGCCTTTTCCTCTACCTACTCACTGCCCAACAGTGATTGGCCATTATAAGGAACACATGAGCCCTAAACTCTTACCAAGTTGGTATAAGTTGGTGTTCTCTTTTGGAAATGGGGTCCAGGAGGTTTTCCTGCTGTTGAGTGCTTGGCGGGGTTTATATTTCCCAGGGCCTTGGAAAGCCACACATACAGGTGGTAGTGTTTTGGGGAGAAAACTGAAAAGGAAATAAAAATTGACTCTTGTTCATGGGGATTGTTAAGGGAGAGAAATTTCCTTAGTACTTGAAGCCATAATGGCGAGAGAACTAGGTGCATTTAGTCCAGGGCCGTCTCTATGACCCCCTTCCTGGTTTTTATAACATTTGTAAACTAAGAATAACTTCTACATTTTTTGAATAGTTGGGGGAAAACACCCATGGAAGAATTTTATGACATGTGAAATCTATATGAAATTCAGATTTCGGTGTCCATAAGTAAAGATTCATTGGCACAGAATCACTGTTACTCATTTACATCTTGTCCCTGGCTAGAAGAGTCAAGTAGTTGTAACTGAGACTGTATGACTCACCAAGGCTAAAATATTTACTGTCTGATCCTTTACAAAAAAGTTTGCCTGGCCCCTAGTTGAACCTACCATTTAAAAAAAATCAGCTTTATTGGCCCATAATTCACATACTGTACTCGTTTAAAATATGTAATTTAATGGTTATTTATGGACATCCCTGGTAGCTCAGATGGTAAAGCATCTGCCTACAATGTGGGAGACCCAGGTTCAGTCCCTTGGTTGGGAAGATCCTCTGGAGAAGGAATGCAACCCACTCCAGTACTCTTGCCTGGAAAATCCCATGGACAGAGGAGCGGTGTAGGCTACAGTCCAGGGGTTGCGAGTCGGAACATATTCACAGATATATGCAGCTGTCACCAGAGTCCACTTCTGAACATTTTGTCGCCTCAGAGAGAGAGCCAGTGTGCTTTGGCTGTCGTCCTCCTGCCTTCTAGTCCCCTAATCTTAATGTAGTTTCTGTCTCTGAAGATTTGCTTATTCTAGACATTTCATATCTGAGTCATGTAATATGTGGTTCTTTGTGACTGGCTTATTTCACTTAATATAATGTTTTCCAGGTTCATCCATGTTGTAGCGTATATCAGAACTCCACTCCTTTTTATGGCTAAATAATATTCTGTTGTATGGACATGCTACATTTGCTATTCACTCATCAGTTGATGGACATTTGAGTTGTTTCTACCTTTTGGCTGTTATGAATAATTCTGCCATGGTACAGTTTTTTGTGGACAGATTTTTACTTTTATTTTTTTATTTAAAATTTTTAAAAGTTTTGTATTATTGTTATTTTGGCCATGCCTTACAACTTCTGGGATCTGAGTTCCCCACACGGAGATAGAACCCAGGCCGTGACAGTGAAAGCACATAGTCCTTACCACTGGACCAGCAGAGGAGTCCCAGTGGACAGATGTTTTATTTCTCTTGAATGTATCCTTAGGAGTGGAATTGCTGGGTCTAGGTCATATAGTAATTCTATGTTTATCCTTTGAGGAACTACCAGACTTTTTCCAAAGTGTCACTGAATGTTGTTACATTTATGTTAACAGTGCATGAAGGTTCTAATTTCTCCATATCCTTACAAACACTTGTTTTTATCTGATTTTTAAAATTATAGCTATCCTAGTGGATGTGAAATAATATCTCATTATGGTTTTGATTTGCATTCCTTTGGTGATTAATGCTGCGAAACATTTTTTCATATGCTTATTGATCATTTGTATATCTTCTTTTGAGAAATTAAAAAAATTTATTTCATATTGGGCATGGTTTATTAAAAATGTGTTAGTTTTAGGTATACAGCAAACTGATTAAACATATAATGTGTCTATTGTTTTTCAAGTTCTTTTCTTATTTAGGTTATTTCATAATATTGAGCAGAATTTTTTATGCTATACTATAGGTCCTTGTTGGTTATCTATTTTAAATATAGCAGTGTGCATGCCAATCCAAACTCCCAATTTATCCCCCACCAAGCCTTCTCACTTGGTAACTGTAAGTTCATTCTCTAAGTCTGTGAGTCTGTTTCTGTTTTGTTAATAACTTCATTTGTATAATTTTTTTAGATTGTGCATATAAATGATATTATATGATACTTGTCTTTCTCTGTATGACTTACTTCACTCAGTATTGAATATGATAATCTTCAGGTCCATCCATGTTTTAGTCATATCCTTTTCCCAGTTTTTAATTGGGCTATTTGTCTTTTTATTATTGAGTTGTAAAAATTCTTTTTACATTCTAGATACAAGTCCCTTATCCCTTATGAGGTGCATCATCTGCAAATATTTACCCTGTTCTAAGATTAACTGTTCACTTTTGTGATAGTGTCTTTTGAGGCACAAAAAATTTAAACTTCAGTTTAAAGTCCAGTTTAATTTTTTTTTATAATTGTTGTATGCTTTTGATGTCATATCTAAGAATCCATTGCCAAATCCAAGATCATGGTGATTTACCTTGATCTTTTCTTCTAAAAATTTTAAAGGCTTCTGAAGCTTGCCATGACCCAAACTAGGTTCTAAATATCACCTCATCGAAAACCTGCTCTTTCTCCAACTTCATCATCTCAGTTGAAAGCAACTCCAGTGTTTCCATTGCGTGGGCCAAAAAATATTATGAATCATCCATTAATTCCTCTCACGCACCAAATCCATTGATAAATCCAGTGGGTTCTACCTTCAGAATGTGTCCAAAGTTTATTCATTTCTCACCGCTACTCCCCTGCAGGCACTGAGATGCAACAGCCTCCTAACAAATCACTATGTCTATAATCTATTCTCAGTGTAGCAGCCAGAGAGCTTTAAAAAAATGTAAACGAGATCATTTCACTCCTCTGCTCAAAACGCTGTTAAAGCCTGGTTTTTCCTTTCGTGTGAAAGCCAAAGTTAACACAAGAGTCCGCAAGGTCCTGTGTGACCTGATTCCCACTTATCATTAGGATCTTCTCCTCTTTATATATCTCCCTTATTATTATTATTATTATTTTTTGTTAAGCATGAACTTCCTTGGTGGCTCAGATGATAAAGCATCTGCCTACAATGTGGGAGACCCAGGTTCGATCCCTGGGTTGGGAAGATCCTCTGGAGAAGGCAGTGGCACCCCACTCCAGTACTCTTGCCTGGAGAATCTCATGGACGGAGGAGCTCTGTAGGCTGCAGTCCACGGGGTCGCAAAGAGCGGGACACGACTGAGCGACTTCACTTCACTTTCTTAGTTTCTTACTCCAGTCGCGCTCCATGCTGTTTCTCAAACATTCCTTTTTATTTTTTCCCCTATCTTAGGGCTCTCACCTCTGTCTGGAATAGTCCTCCCCCAGATATCCTGTTTGATAAGTTCCTCATGTTTCCAAAAATTTTGTGTTTTCTCATTCTTCTTATTAGGGAGGTCTTTCTCAGACTATGCTACTTAATAACGAAATCCGCAAGTATACCCCATTTCTGGCACCTTGGTCATTGTTATACTTTTTAATGTATGTGATACATATAGATACATACTTTTTAATATAATATTATACATTAGACTTTTTTTGTTTGTTTGCTTGCTTTTATTTTTAAGGACATAATCCCCTTCTGAATTGTATCATTTAATCCAAAAGGGCAAGGGAACTATTTTGTTTACTGCTAAGTCCCTAGTATCTAGAACAGTGTCTGGCTCAGTGCTGCTCACTGTATATTAATAGTGCCTGCTCAATATATATTAAGAGAATGAATGAATTTATTTAAAAAAAATTTTTTTTTAATGTGGATTCAAATTACTATTTGGTGCCCCTTATTACCTTAAGATCTTCCTTCAAGGTTTTTTATAAGGTATGTCATCTAGCAGTAAATTTTTCAGTGTTTGTTTTTCTTTATTATGCCTTTGCTTTTAAAAGATAGTTTTGCTGAATGCAGGATTCTTGGTTGACAGCTTTTTCTCTCAGCACTTTAAACTTGCAATCCCACTACCTTCTAGCATCAATTGTTTTTTGTTTTTTGTTTTGTATTGGAGTATAACTGATTTAGCAATGTTGTGATCATTGCGGGTGGACAGCAAAAGGACTCAGCCATACATATATATGTATCTAGTCTCTCCCAAACTCCCCTCTCATCCAGCCTGCCACAGAACGTTGAGCAGAACTCCTTGTGCTACAGTAGGTCCTTGTTGGTTATCCATTTTAAATATAGCAGAGTGTACCTGTCCATCCCAAACTCCCTAACTATCCCTTTCCCTTATCCTCCCCCGCCTGGGAATCATAAATTTGTTCTCTAAGTCTGTGAATCTGTTTCATAAATAAGTTCATTTGTATTATTTCTTTTTAGATTCTGTGTATGTGATACAGTATTTCTCCTTCTCTGTCTGATTTACTTCACCCTGTATGACGACCTATAAGTCTATCCATCTTGCTACAAATGAGTTATTTCATTCTTTTTAATGACTGAGTAATATTCCATTGTATATATGTACCACATCTTTTTTATCCACTTTTCTGTCAGTGGACATTTAGGTTGTTAACATGTATTGACTGTTGTAAACAGTGCTACAGTGAACATTGGGGTACATGTATCCTTTTGGACCATGTTTTTTCTGTGCATATATGGCATCTATTGTTTTTGATGAGAAATAGGCTGTTGATTTTATTTAACTTCCTTGATGTGTAATGATTTTTTTTTTGCTGCTGCTTTTAAGATTTTCTTTTTGCCTTTGGCTTTTAACATTTTCTGTGATGTGTCTGTTTGTGAATCTCTTTGCATTTATCCTATTCTCTTAGAAGTTTGTTGAACTTTCTAGATGACTAAATTAATGCTTTTCAATAACTTGGGAAATTCTCAGGTGTTACTTTTTTGTATTGGGTTGGCCAAAAAGTTTGTTTGGTTTTCCTGTGCTATGGAAAAACCCTAATTTTTTTTCCCTGCTGCTTTATCTTCATCCTCTCCTTTTTCTTTTCATGTTCTGTGGCTTTCAGGATCTCATTTTCTTGATCAGGGACTGAACCCAGGCCACAGCAGTGAAAGCGCAGAATCCTAACCACTAGGCCACCAGGGAACTCCCCATCCTCACCTTTTGATCCTTCCATTATGCATGTGAGCAAAGTGGTATTCCACATTCCTCTGAAACTGTTCATTTTTCTCATCCTTTTTTCCTGTCTGTTTTTTTGGATTGTGTAATAGTATCCTTTAGTCCATCATCAGATTTGCTACTTCTGTCTTTTGCTGGCTCAGAGCTGCTGTTGAGCTCTTCTTCTGAAATTTTCATTTTAGTTATTGTATTTTTTAACTCTACAGCATCCCTTTGGTTCTTTTTTGTAATTTCTATCTGTTAATATTCCTTATTTAATGTGACATTGTCATCACACATTCCCTTACTTCTTTACTTATGGTTTCCTTTTGTCTTTGAACATTTTTATAGTGGTTACTTTGAAGCCTTTTTCTGTTAAGTTTGAAATTTAGTTGTTCTCACAATTTCTTTTTTCCTGGTGTATGGGTCACACTGCCTTGTTATTTTGCATGCCATATATATATATGTGGGGTGAAGGAGAGAGAGATATCTATATATGTATGGGGTCCTCAGGTAGTGCTAGTGGTAAAGAACCTGCCTGCCAATGTAGGAGACATAAGAAATGATGTGAGGCTTAAACAATATTGAGTACTGCCCTGCTAGAGTTAATTGTATACAGGTTCTAGGAAAAATAAAAGATGCTGGAGGCTTAAAAAAAAAAAAAAGAAATGTGGGTTCAAACCCTGGCTTGATAAGATCCCTTGGAAGAAGGCACAGCAACACACTCCAGTATTCTTGCCTGGAGAATCCCATGGACAGAGGAGCCTGTCAGGCTATAGTCCATGGGGTTGCAAAGAGTCGGACACAGTTGAAGCAACTTAGCATGCACACATACACACACACATATATATATACGTGCACAATATATATGTTAGTGGATTTTTTGGTAGTATACTGTAGCAACTCTGGCTACAACTCCCAGCTCCTCTGAGGCTTATTATTATTTACTTGTTTATTTGTTTGGTGACTAGAAAGATTATTTCAGTGGTCTATTCCCACCACCTCCTTATAACGTGAAGCCTCTGATGTTGCTTCTCAGAGGGTGCAGCCTTGCATATGCCTGCAGTCACCTTGAATGGCAGTGGTTTTGGCAGGGCTGTCTTTGACTGTCTTTTTCTGGCCACACTCAGCTGTTAAGTGCTATTAGTTGTCATTTGATTATTACTCTGTTGCTTTCAACAATGCCCTGGGGCAGAAGTTTTCTCCACAGACTGATCCAATCATATTAGAGCTACTTTGAAAGAATAGTTCCTGAGATAGTGTTAGAGATTTGTTCCTAATCCAAAGAGGCTCCTCCCAGCTGTCTCTTTTCCTTGTTCTCATCAGCAAATTCTTTAGTCTACAGTTTAACCTATATCTCTAATGAGTCCACTCATCTCCTCTCAATTCCCTTTTACCACAATTTTCACTGTTTTTCAAAGAGCCCTTAGTATTGAACTTCCTCACAATCTGTTGCAAATGAAATAATTTCCTCTGGGGAGAGGTTAAAAACTCTCTGTTTAAACCCTGCTTCTCCCACCAGGCAAAATCTCTGACCTATGGTTCTGGAGTTGAAGGTCAGTTGATAATGGCTTCTCTTTGACACCCCCACCTTAGTAGCCGAGCATTTGATGGAATGGTGGCAGTACCCTTCTTGGCTTACCTCTCCCAGAGTGTAATTGCTGTCTTGTAAGCTAGGAAAATGGCAGTCAACTCCCCAATATCCTCCGTGGCTCTGCGTACAAGGTGAAGTCTCTACCCCATAAGTGGGACCTAGGGGAAGTAACGGAGGAGCCTAGTAGGCTGCAATCCATGGAGTCACTAAGAGTAGGGCAGGACTGAGCGACTTCACTTTCACTTTTCACTTTCATGCATCGGAAAAGGAAATGGCAACCCACTTCAGTGTTCTTGCCTGGAGAATCCCAGGGACCGGGGAGCCTGGTGGGCTGCTGTCCATGGGGTCACACAGAGTCGGACACGACTAAAGCCACTTAGCAGCAGCAGCAGCACGTGGAAGTAGGGAGGCCCACTTCTTGGCTGGGTTCACCTAGAACTTAGCTTTAGCAACAGGTAACTGAAGATGGGAGGAGACATGCTGCCATCTGCTTCTCTTAAGCAGATAGCCCTCCATCTGGGAGCCAGGGGAAGAGGGAGCCTTCTGTTCTTGAGTGCACCAGTCCTGAATGGAGTTTCTGTCTTACTGATTTGAAAGTGGGGAGGAAGAGAGAAAGCAAGTGTTAATTAAAATACTAACAGACTGTCACTTTTCTTCCTGAGTTTTAGTAGGTCTTGAGCAAATGTTTCTTCATTTGCTTTATGCCCTAGGACCATTTCTAGAGACTAAATGATTGCTGTTAGAAAGTAATTTTTGCCACTTTTACTGGAGAGTGGGTCTGTGGAGCTCCTTACACTGTCAAGCCAAAAGTCCCCTCTAGCTCATCAGTTTTGAAAGACATTCTTACCCGTAGCACATTCTGTACTGTGCTGTGTATTCATCCTATATAAATATAGCAGTGGTGGTTTAGTTGCTAAGTTGTGTCCAACTCTCACGACCTCGTGGACTGTAGCCCCTTAGGCTTCTCTGTCTATGAGATTTCCCAGGCAAGAATACTGGAGTGAGTTGTGATTTCCTTCTCCAGGGGATCTTCCTAACCCAGGGATCAAATCCAGGTAATCCTGCATTGCAGGCTGATTTACCCACTGAGCTACCAGGAAAGCCCAAATATAGCAGAATTGATCCCAATTAGAAGACGCTTACTCCTTGGAAGAAAAGTTATGACCAACCTTAGATAGTATATTCAAAAGCAGAGACATTACTTTGCCGACTAAGGTCCGTCTAGTCAAGGCTATGGTTTTTCCTGTGGTCATGTATGGATGTGAGAGTTGGACTGTGAAGAAGGCAGAGTGCTGAAGAATTGATGCTTTTGAACTGTGGTATTGGAAAAGACTCTTGAGAGTCCCTTGACTGCAAGGAGATCCAACCAATCCATTCTGAAGGAGATCAACCCTGGGATTTCTTTGGAAGGAATGATGCTAAAGCTGAAACTCCAGTACTTCAGCCACCTCATGCGAAGAGTTGACTCATTGGAAAAGACTCTGATGCTGGGAGGGATTGGGGGCAGGAGGAGAAGGGAACGACCGAGGATGAGATGGCTGGATGGCATCACAGACTTGATGGATGTGAGTCTGAGTAAACTCCGAGAGATGGTAATGAACAGGGAGGCCTGGCGTGCTGCGATTCATGAGGTCGTAAAGAGTCGGACACTACTGAGCGACTGAACTGAACTGAACTGAAGAAGATAATCCTTTTTCTCTGGGGAAATATTTTTAGTGATCCATCTTTATCCCCCTGTCATAAGAATCCCCAGGCAGTAGTCCTTGGCTTGTTTTTGGATACTTTTGTCCTGATAGTTTTCAAGACTGGAGATGTTAAATTTATTAGTCTTTACCATTCTGGCCAGGTACTTAGCAAGTTGCACCTTTAGATGCTACCTCTAAGGTTTGATCTGCATCACATGACCAATGTCATGGCCTGAGGACATCAAGGAGAATTCCATGACAAGGACTGAACTATATTATTGACCTCAGAGAGATTCTATGTAACTGCATGTATGCTGGGTACTAGATATATGGAAGTAAAAGGAAAGGTGAAGTTGCTGCCTAGAAGATATTCCTCTGACTGTGTAAGTAGCTGTGTAAACAGATAAGGATATAAAAAGGATAAGTGGATATTATGATGGAGTCACAGAAGAGGAAGAGTTAAGTTAGTTTTACCCGTGTACAGAGTTGCTATGTATCACTTGAATCTGAAAAGATGATTTGGAATGATTAGAAGGACAGTGTTTTAGCTAAGGGAATAGTATGTGCAAAGATGTGAGAACTGCCAAGAGCCTGGTACTTTCAGGGAATTGTAAGTATTTCATTATCACTGGGCATGGGAAGAAGTGACAGTTGATATGGCAAATAAGGCAGAGAGGGTCTTGTGAAAGTTGTGAAATTTCTATTTTAAATGGAGTTAAAGCTTTCAAAGTTAGAATCATTGAATAAAATGGAAAGGGCCTTAAAAGGCAGTAGATTACAGTGCCTTGTTTATTGCTGATTGCTTGGCACATGGTCCTAATATATTGACTAGCAAGCACTTAGGAACTATCTGTTTTCTACCTCTTTCTTCTGTGTCTTCTTTACACATGAGAGATCAGCATCATTGTAATAGTAGGCTCCAGGATTGAATGTTCTTAGTATCCTTATATTCCTCTTATAGTTAAATGTATTAATATTTAGTGGAGCTCAGTTCATACATATGAGAGCTTATCTTGTGCCAGGTACTATTCTAAGTTTTTTATGAGAATTAATCCATTTATAATACCATTTATAATACTGGCTCCAGAGAGATGCTCATTCAGTTATTTAATAACCACATACCCTGCTCTGTGCCAGGCTCTATGCCTGGAGATTGGCTTACAGAGCTGAATTACTTATTTATTAGGTGTTCCAGAGAATTTGCAAGGTGCTGGGTAAAGAGATAAATGACAAATAAAATACAGTTTCTATATTTGAGTTGCTTAGGGGGAGTAAAAAGGGAGTAATTAAATAGCAATTATGGTATAATGGTATGTCACAGATGTATGACCCCGAGAACTAAGAGAACAAATAGGATAGGGCAATTAACTTGCTTGGGAGAGATCTGGAAAACTTCACAGAAGCAGAGACTTTTTCTTCAGCAGATGGAAGAGGAAATATATATTAAATGGAGCACCTTGTGTAAAAGCTTAGAAGTATAAGGGAGCATGGTTTTTTCAAGTAACCTGAAGTGGTTGATGTATCTAGAGCAAATGTTTGCAGACTTTTTCTATAAACGGGCAGATAGTCATTATTTTAGGCTTTACTGTCCATATAGTCTCTGTCACAACGACTCAGTTCTGCCTTTGAAGTATGAAAGCAACTATGGATAGTGCATAAATGAATGACGTGTCTATATTCCAATAAAACTTTATTTAAAAAAAAACAAGAGGCAAGATGGATTTGGCCCACGACTGTAGTTTCCCAACCCCTAGCCTGGAGTATAGAGAGAGAATGGCCAGGAAACTGACATTGGAATAGGCCTTGAATGTAAGCCCAAGAAGCTAGGGCTTTATCCTGGAGGTTATGGGGAGTCATGGGGTTTTAAGTAGGTATGTTGGTATAATTAGATTTATACTTTACAAATTTCATTTTGGTGAGTAGTATGGTAGCTGGGCTGGCAGGAGTAAGACTAGATGTATAAAGATGAGTGAGAAATGACTGCCTTCTCCTTTACTTTGAGCAATAGCTTCTGGTCTCACTGAGAACAGATACTTTATCCCAACATGTTAACATCCCAGCAATCAATACCAATGGTGTGCAAAGCTGTGGTAGCTAAAATGTGGGTCCTTGCTAGATATTCAAGGGGTAAACAAGAGTTGGGAAGCTTCTCAGACCTGAGGTATGTGTGTTGTGAGTTATTAACATTGTATGTATGGAGAAGTGAGAGGGCAGGTGGTGTGGTGTAGTTTGGGAAACATGGAGGGTGAGCAGTGGGGAACAAGGTGAAAAGGGGAAGGAGGAGAATTGCTTCCAGGGAAGAACCCAGGAGGCCTACCTGATTCCTGCATCCAAAGATGTGCTGCTGCTCTTCCAGCTTTACCTCTTTGAATTCTGTTCCCTGATGAAGCTGGATGGACCTATTTTGTTGGGAATTCTGGAGAGATGTCTCCCCTCCTGTCTGCTCTCACCCACACCCCTTCGCTACTGCTTCACTTGGGATGGGGTTGCATGCTTTGTGCCACTGTCAGGGAAATCACTTTTTTGAGCTCACAGACTAAATATACCTAGTGACAACTGGTCCCTTGGCTCTTTACTCCCTAGCCAGTGCTGCATTCCCGCTGGTGAGGCTGGACTCTCACGGAGCCTCTTAGACCTTCCTGACAGAAGAGCTGCTTGTTCTGAGTCTGAGACAGTAAATCTTTGCTGTGGGAGCTGAGAATTGCCTCTCTGGTTTTGTTTTTGCCTTTTTGTTGCTTTTAAACTTTGTCTTAAATTAGACTTTAGCTATTAGCTGAATGTGGGACAGTTCTGAGTGATATGGGATTAAGCCTGCTTCAAGTATATTGGACATCAGAGTTCTGGTTCTATATAACATTTTCCAATGCTGTGTTTATAGCTAGGTAACTGGGACTGTCTATCAAAGGGTATACAGTTTGGTAGGGGAGATAGACCCATAACAAGACTGAAGAAGGTATACATAGGGGCCATGGGAGCAGAGAAGTATCATCTTTGATCAAGAAGCCCTCATTATCTTCCTCAGTACTCACTCCCCCACCTCTAAGCTGCCCCAACTGTGACATCATATTGTTTGATATGGACAGTTAATTTTTTCTTAGTTTTAAGTAAGTTTAAACAAAAGCATCTTTATAAAATTTTACATTATAATATTAATTTTTAATGAGTAATCTACATAAAAAGAATGTGCTTGCTATGCAAACAGTCTTATGACAAGTCCCTTAGCCACTACCCTCCCTTCCCATCAAACTGCAGCCCTTAAGCCTCTCCTAAATAAAGTTCTAGAGTTGTCACTGGAGTTAAGTGTTCTTAGAACTTTAGGTTGTTTTTTTAAAGAGAGTTGGACTTTTTGGATGAAATTTGATTTTTTAAGCATTTCAATTTATAAAATGCTCTGTGGGCTCTTAAAAGACATGTGCAAAGGCAGTTTATGACTTCTGCAAACATGACTTATTTAATCCTTATCACACTCAAGTGAGAGGGATAATTAGCCCTCATTTTGAGGGGAAAATAGGCTCAGAGATGCTGAGTCGCTTGCCCCAGAGTCACACAGGAAATGGTTGTTTCATTTATATTTACAGTACACTCCTTTCCTCTCCTTAAGGCTTGATGGGTGCAGCCCCACTTCTTTGCTCTCTGAAGAGGCTCCGCTCAGCATCTGGCCCTTCCTTTAGGTATAGCTTCCATCAGCCTATGTTCATCACTTGACCCCCTCTTCTTGCACAGCTCCTCTGTGTCTCCTTGGCATCAGGTGAAGTAACTAAAAAACTGGGGGCTAGAATAACCTAAAGTCTCAGTCACTTACTTGTCTGATTCCTGGGCTGGAAGACTCAGACATCTGGGCCTGCTCAGGCATCGCTAGCTCTCTGTAGTCTCTGCAAATGACCTCTCCAGAATGACAGATTTAGGGTGGCCAGGCTTCTCACATGTTGGCTCAGTGCTCCCAAGGCATGTGTCCCAAAAGGGAGTGAGCCAGGTGGACTCTATACTGCCTTTTCTAACCTAGCCTGGGAAGCCATTCGACATCATTGCTGCCACATTCTGTTTTTCAGAAGATGAGTCACTAATGTCAGTCTGTGTTCAAGGGGAGAGTTCAGCTTTTATGGGAGGATTGTCAAAGACTTGGGGACATATTTTAAAATCTTCACAGCAAGTAACTTAATCTCTTTAAACTTAATGTTTTGAGGCAAAATTAGGGGGCAAATTGTGTTCATGTAGGGTATTACTGTTCTCATTTGTAAAGCAGGTATGATATAATCCATTGGTTGTGAAGATTCAATGAGAAAATAGAATCTCTTGGAATGTTGCTTAGTGTATAAATAAGTGCTCAAAAGTTGTTAATTCCTCTTCCTTTTTCCATGATTAAAAAATAACCTCTGAGCCACCAGGGAAGCCCTGATTGAAAAAATATGAGGAAGGAATTTCTTATATTTTTTTCTTGAGTGAAACATGTAACAAAGAAGAAAAGGCAGTCTGGTTGGCACGTAGGACGTATTCCTATGGAAGGACACATAGATGATGTGATACACTGACTTGTACATCTGGCAGATGGGATGTGCTGTCACCTGTGACGAGATCTTAGTGGGTGGCGCCCAGGGGTCTCTTGTGACTTGTGTGCTTTTCCCTTGCAGTTCCTGAGGGAAGACCTCAATTACCATGACCCAACAGTGAAACACAGCACCTTCCATGGTGAGGATAAGCTCATCAGCGTGGAGGACCTGTGGAAGGCATGGAAGTCTTCAGAAGGTAATTAATAGCTTGGTTGTCAGTGCTAGTTCCTGGAAGGTTTAGAGAAGAGAGAAGAAGATGGGTAGCAATTTAGCTTTAAAAGGACATGAATAAAAATGCTTAGTAAAGAGCAAACTACTGAGATGGTTCTACGTCCAGTCACTGAAAAGAGACTGTATCAAGACTGAATAACACTGAGTAGAGTCACTCTGTTGAGAATGGGGAAAGATGCTCCGAAGAGAGTTGGGTTTGTTCTTTAGTAGAATTCGTATTGAAAACTATCCTATTTCCCTACCCATCTCCTCACTAGCTCCCCACATCCCCCAGAGGAATCCCTCAGCTTTGGCTGCTTCATCTCCAGAGACAGGGCGCCTGCTATCTTTTTGAAGCAGCTCTTTACTTCTGAAGATCCCCACTTGGTCCTGGCTCTGCTGAGTCCTGGATGATTCAAAGGTTGGGTCAAAGTACAGTTAAGACTCTCTCTTGAGTCTTCTCTTCCAGGTAAAATAGACCTAGTTAGAAGAAAGCATTTCTTCCTCCCATCCTACTCTTTATCTTGGTCTCCTTCTTGTAGATACTTTCATTAAGGTCTTTCTTAGATCACGGCTCCTAGAGTTGGACGTGGACCCGCAGGTGTAGTTTGATTAGCACAGAGATGCCCTGTGTGTCTGTTCATGCAGTCTAATTAGCTGCTGGTATCTTCAGCAGTCATATCACTCTGCTGAACACATCACATATGACTCATGTTGAACTTGTTAAAGCTTTAGATCTTTAGATCCTTTTCTTGTGTAAGACTGCTAAACTATGATTGTGTTATCAGTCTCTCAGTCGTGTCTGACTCTTTGTGACCCCACGGACTGTAGCTCACCAGGCTCCTCTGTCCATGGAATTTTCCAAGCAAGACTACTGGAGTGGGTTGCTATGCCCTTCTCCAGGGGATCTTCCTGACCCAGGAATTGAACTCAAATCTCTTGCATCTCCTTTATTGGCAGGTGGCTTCTTTACTCCTGGGCCACTTGGGAAACCCTGCTAAACTAAGAGTACCTTTTCTTGGGGGAGGGGTGTTTTTCCTAGAGCACTTGCTTCAGAATTCCAAATGAAAGGGCATGTCTAACTGTGTGAGACTTGACAGGGAAAGGAAAAAAAGTGCTTTAGCCTCCTTTCCATTTGTGTCTGTGGCTAGGGTGCCCTTTGATATGAACAAGAGTGGAGGCAATCTTTCCCTTGACTGTCTGAGGGTAGGTCTTGATGCTAAGAAGAATTAAACGTAAGTGACCACCAGGGTCCCTGGTTTTTCAGATGAGGAACCTTAGGCCTAGATTTATAAAGTTATTTGTTCATTGCATTTAGTAACTAGTGGAGCCAGGACTTAGACCTGGGCCTTCTGCTCTCTAGGCCATTGTTTTTCCATACCACCTTGGTTGAGAGCACTAATCTGGCTGTAGAGAAGATCAGTTTTGGTAGGAATGAGGCAGTTTCTATTTTTGTTTAAATTCTTACCTAGGATTATGGAATTTCAGTTCTTGAAGGGATCATCTATAATGTAGATGGAAAACAGTAGATTTAAACAGTAAGAACTAGATGCTAATCCTGATTGTAGGATGGACAGGCTGATACTTCCTGTTAACTCTATTTAAAAAAAAATCAGTTTAGAAGAATCATAACTTAGCTATATACATAGCCTACTGGAAGTCATTAGAAGTTGAGTTCCTTGGGGGTACTTTTGTTTAATAGCTCCTGAGCAACTCAGGCTGTCTACTGATGAGAGATCAAGCACAGAAATGATCTTTGGAATGATACCAGCACCGCCAGGAAAAATCTTCTAACACTACCATTTAATTTTAGTTTTCTTCTTTTTCTGTAATAACTTGAGGCCATGGCGCCTGTGTTTTAAGAGTGGGTGTCATAAGTAAGAACTTAGAATGAAGGATGGCAGGGAGAACATTCCTGGCCTTCTCTGAAAGCCACAGAGAAGGACTGGGAAGGGAAAGTGACCAAGAGAGTGCAGAATCAGAGGGACTAAATCATAATGTTAAAAGCAGCTCAAGGCACTTTTCTGTAAGGACTTTATTTCTGAACTTAGCACTAATTGGAACACTTCCAAACATGTCCTAAATGACAGGAAGATGGAAGACGATGAAGTGAGTTTTTAAGAGCTGGTACCCATCACTGATGAGCAGAGAAAAACATTTCATCACAGTGATGTTGCTCATAGCTAAGCTAGAAATGATACATATAGACAATTTTTAGATTTGCTCACCATGTGTCATGCCTCATGGTTTGACAAACTAAAAGTGAGAATCTTATGTACGATTTCTCCAAACAATTTGTTTCATTATTCCAAGTAAAGCTCCTAATTTCTCTGGAGTTACAGTTTCCAGGGCTACAAAGAGCATGTGCTATTCTGGCACTGGCTCAAACTTGCTGGCCTGGGTTTTGCTAGATGCTGTAGTTATCAGCAGTGGTCAGTTCTATTCAGAACATTAGCTGACTAATGTCACTACCGTCTATGTGATTAGTGTTGTTAACATTTTCTGACTAATGTTGGAGCCAGTCTTCTCTCTGTTATTTAGATTTAAGCCAAAAAGCCTGATAATTTCTACATTAGCCAGCTCTGAACTTTAATAATAAAAACAATAACAACTAAAAAACTGATATTTAACATGTGCCAGGACTGAAGTGACTTAGCAGCAGCAGCAGCAGCAGGCAATGTTCTGAGTGCTTTACGTATATTAACTCATTTATTTCCTGCAAAAAGCTTATGAAGTACACTTATTACAATTGTGTCCATTTACAGATGAGGAAGATGAAGCAGAGAGAGTCATTAAGTGAAATAATGTAATGCAATTTTGTTACTCACTATCCAGGGTTAGTGCAGACTTCATAAGAAAAGGACACAGCACCTAACAAGACTACTCTCATTTCAGACACCAAACTATTAATAGCTGTAAGCTTTAGGTATTTCCAGACCACCTGTGCTCTGACTAACTGACTACAAAAGCAGGGGTTCCCACAATCCCCTCAGGTTTAATAATTTACTAAATGACTGTCAGGATTCAGGGAAGTGGTATGCCTATGATTATAATTTTATTATAAAGGATAAAAATAGGACCAGCAAAAGAAAGACACCCATATGGCAAGGTCTTATAGGGTCCTGAATGTGGCGCTTCTGTGCCCTCTCCCCATGGAATCAGAACATTTCACCCTCCTGGCACACAAGTCATAATGCAGCCATGAAGCTCAGCTCAGCTTCATTGTCCAGAGTTCTTATTGGGTTCTCCTATAATATAAGCATGATTGATCGACACGCATGATTGAATTCAATCTCCAACTCCCTGTTCCTCCCCAAAGGTTGGGCTGATATCACTTGTCTCAAAGGCCCAATTTTCTAGTCACATGATTGATCTTTCTGGTGACCAGCCCCCATCCAGAGTTCTCTTATTAGCATGAACTCAAGTGTGATCCAGGGCCCACCACAAATAACAAAGATACTCCTATCATCAAGGGAATTGACCTTAAGATAAAAAACAACCAAATTCTTTATTATACACAATTAAGTCATTAAGTAAGAGAGAGCTAACTAGTAGGGCTGAGGAAGAGTTGAGAACAGGGCAACTCCAGGGATCCCAGCAGCCAGGACTGGGGAATTGGCCTCTTCTAACTGGTAACTCTCATATGACTCAGCTGTATTCTTTTTTCAACTCTAAGTGTCTTTGTTCAAGAGTCAGATATAGTGGAGGGAGAATCAGACTGGCATAGTTTGGATCACAGACTTGTGTATGATAGTGATAGAGCATATGTCTGTGTTGCGGGGAGCGGTGCTGGAGGGTGCTGTAAATTCAAATCCCTTTAAGATCCTTGAGGTAATGGGAGTGGCAGTTCTTTAATGGAAGAGAAGCTGAGTGAATTTTGTAGCATCTTTGAGAAATAGAATTGTTGTTTGTTTGTGTGAGCCAGTGAAAACAGTAACTATGCCCTTTGTAGTGAGAGGAGGGATTGACCCAAGAGAATTACCTTCTAAAGCGTGACTTCCATTCTTGAAACAGAGTGTGCTGTTTTACTATTTCTTCTCCCCTTTCCTGAACACGAGGTTTAAAAAGATGTTATCCGTTGAACAAAGCATATTTTGAATAATTTCTTTACCCATTTTTATGGATCAAAAGCACCTTAACTATCAACTTTGGTTCTAACTAAGGAATATGATTCCAGATAAAAGCAAAAGAACTTGGTATTCTAGTATCACTTAGAACTTTGTCTTAAGAGAATGTTTGTTTTCTACTAGGCTTTTGTAAATAAGAAAATAAGCTGACTGTCCTCCTGTTCTATCTGTGCTGTTCATTGTAGGACAGAATATTTTTATAGGAACAGTAGAGCAATATTGGAGAACCAGAAGGGTTTCAGGAAGAAAACTCAGCAGAAATGGCCTCTCTGTTGACATAACACAGGGGACCAGGTGGCATTGGAATTTAGCATAAACCATTTCAGAAGTCAGATCAATGTAAAAGAGCAGACATCTCCTTTTTGCTTTTACATAAACCCGACAAGAGATCTATTTATTCTTTTCTTTTAGCTATTTAAAAATTACTTTGCTAAGTGAATCTTCAAGTCATTTAGTTAAATTCCTCAAACATTAGTTGTTTGTTGCTGCATTTTTTGGGGAAAAAAGATACACTTGACTTTTTCTTTCTCTTACATTCTTTCAGGTATAAATATAAAATGACTGTGATAAATGTTAAATCACTCCATCAATGCTGGTTGTATTTTGTTATCTAAAAGAAATTGAACAAACCACAGTAATTTTCTATTTATATTAATAGCCACTTGGTAAAAATGTCCTACTTGTATCCCCATTTAATAAAGGAAACTGAGCATCTCTCACCTGTTTCTGTTCCCAATCCAGAGGATTCTACCTCTTTATTTTATGTGCATTTCCTATGATACTGTTTTCGCTCAACTACCTCTTTTGAAGGAGATTTATTGAGTTGTAATTAACAGTAAAATAAGGTATAGTTAAAAGGTAAAGTTTTCAAAGTTTTGACTCATGTATACAACTGTGAAACCATCACCACAATCAAGATAGTGAATATATTCATCACCTTTACAATTTTTCTCACAGTCCTTTGTGATCTTTCCTTTCCTACCTCTCTGACACTATTGATTTTCTTTCAGTCACTATAGGCTTGTTTGCATTTTATAGAATTTTCCATACATGGAGTCATATAATAGGTATTTAAATATGTACTTCTTTCACTTAGCATAGTTGTTTTGAGATTAATTCATGTTGTAGAATATATAAATATTTTATTTATTTTTATTGCTAAATAGTGTAACAGTCTATTTTCTAAATATCCCACAATTTATTTATCCATTGACCTACTGATAGACATTTGAGTTATATCCAGTTTTCAGTTCTTATAAATAAAGCTTCTGTGAACATTCACATACAAGTTTTTCTATGGACATATATTTTCTTTTCTCTTAGGTAAGTATCTAGGAGTGAAATGGCTAGATCATTTGGTAGGCATATATTTTTAAAAAACTGTCAGATTGTCTTCAAAGTAGTTGTATCGTTATATATTCCCACCAGTAGTGTATGACTTGGAGTTCTTCCACATCCTTGCTAGCACTTGGTATGATCAATCTTTTTTCTTTTTTTAAATATTTATTTGGCTGTGCTGGGTCTTGGTTGCAGCACATGGAATCTTCAGCTGTAGCATGCGAACTCTTAGTTGCGGCATGTGGGATCTAGTTCTTTGACCAGGGATCGAACCCTGGGCCCCCTACCGTAAGAGCTTGGAGTCTTAGCCTCTGGACCACCAGGGAAGTTCCTGGTCAGTCTTTTAAATTTTAGCTGTTCTAACAGTACAGTGTTGTCTCAGTGATTTTATTTTGCATTTTCCTGATGATTAATGATTTGGGCATCTTTTTATATCCTAAAGTTGCCATCCACATATCTTCTTTGGTGAATTATCTGTCCAAATTGTATTCCATATTTTAATTGGCTTGTTGGGTTGTTTGTTTTTTTATTGTTGAGGTTTAAGAGTCCTTTATATATTCTGGATATAAATCCTTTATGAAAAAAAATCCTTTATAAGATGTATGCTTTGTAAAGATTTTCTCCAGTCTGTGGTTTGTCTTATCATCCTCTTAACAGTATCTTTTAAAAAGCAGAAGTTTTACTTTTTCTGAACTTCAGTTTATCAGTTAGTCCTTTTATGGATCATGCTTTTGGTGTCATCTGTAAATTTTTGCTTAACCCACACTTATGCAAGCATTTTCTACTATATTTCTAGAAGTTTTATAGTTTTAGGTTTTAAATTTAGGCTTATGATCTGTTTTGTATTAATTTTTGTATATGATGTTAAGTATGGATTTTAGTTATTTGTGTGCTTATGGATGTCCTAGTTGTTCTAGAACCATTTGTTGAAAATTCTGTCTTTTCTCCACTGCGTTGCCTTGCACTTTTTGTATAAAATCAGTTGTCCATATGAGTGTGGGTTTACTTATGGACTCTGTTCTATCTACTGATCTATTTGTCTTTTTGTCAGTACCATGGTATTTTGATTACAATAGTCTTATAGTAATTCTTTTGGTCAGATAGGTGTTAGCCCTCCAGTTTTGTTTTTCTTTTTAAAAATTGTTTTGGCTGTTTGTCCTCAATTCAGCTTGTCAGTTTCTAGAAAAAAAAAGTCCCTATGGGATTTTATTTGTAGATCAGTTTGTAAGAGCTGACATCTTAACAACATTTAGTTTTCTGACCAATGGACAGAGTATATTGCTACATTTGTTTAGGAGGTACATTTCCTCTCAGTATGTTTTAAAAAATTAATTAATTTATTTGGTTGTGCTGGTTCGTAGTTGTGGCATGTGGGATCTAGTTCCCTGACCAAGAATTGAAACTGGGCCCCCTATATTGGGAGCTCAGGGAAGTCCCTCTCAGGATCAGTTTTCAGGATACAAATCTTTCATATCCTTTGTTGAATTTATTTCTAAGTATTCCACAGGTTTTGATTGTATTGTGACTAGTATTTTTTAAATTGTGGTAAAATATACATAACATAAATTTTACTATTGTGTGTGTGTATGCTCAGTCACTCAGTCATGACTGACTCTTTGTGAACCCTTAGACTGTAGCTTCCCAGGCTCCTCTGTCCATGAAATTTTCCAGGCAAGAATACTGGAATGGGTTGCCATTTCCTACTCCAGGGGATATTCCCAACCCAGGGATCAAATCCCTGTCTCTTGTGTCTCCTTCACTGGCAGGCGGATTCTTTACCACTGTGCCACTTGGCCCCCCCTAATTTTACTGTTAAAAATTTAATTTTTGATTGTTGCGTTATAAGAAAAACATAATTGATTTTATATATTGATCTTATACTCTTCAATCTTGTTAAACTCACTTGCTAGTAGGATACCATCAGATTTTCAAATTAGACAGTTGTGTCTGCTAGTAAAGAAAGTTTAATTTTTTTCTTTTCCAACCTGGATTGCCCTGGTTAGTATCTCCAGTATTGTATTGAAGAGAAGCAGTAAGAGCAGACATCTTCATCTTGTTTCTCATATTAAAGGGAAATCATTTAGTCTTTCACCATTAAATATAACATTAAATATAATGCTGTGTCTGACTCTTGGGACCCCATGGACTGTAGCCTGCCAGGCTCCTTTGTCCATGGGATTTTCCAGGCAAGAATACTGGAGTGGTTTGCCGTTTCCTTTTCCAGGGGATCTTCCCGACCTAAGAATTGAACCTGGGTCTCCTGCGTTGCAGGCAGATACTTTACCAGCTGAGCTACAAGGGAAGCCTTCAAATGTAGCATTAGCTGTTGTTCTTTGGTTGATTGTTTGGTTGTTTTTTGTTTGTTTTCTATAAAAATCTTTCATTAGATCAAGAAAGCTACCTTCTATTCCTAGTTTGCTGAGAACTTTGATCAGGAATGGATGTTGGATTTTCTTTTTAAATTTTATTTTATTTTTGGTTGTTCTGGGTCTTGGTTGCTGAATAGGCTTTTCTCTAGTTGTGAGTGGGTGCTACTGTCTATTTGTGGCTCATGGGCTTCTCATTGCGATGGATTCTCTTGTTGAGGAACATGGCTCTAGGGCTCGAGGGCTGCAGTAGTTGTGACACATGGGCTCAGTAGCTGTGGCTCCACGCTCCAGAGCACAGGCTCAGTAGCCGCGACTCCACGCCCCAGAGCACAGGCTCAGTAGCCGTGGCTCCACGCCCCAGAGCACAGGCTCAGTAGCCGTGGCTCCACGCCCCAGAGCACAGGCTCAGTAGCCATGGCTCCACACTCAGAGCACAGGCTCAGTAGCCGTGGCTCCGCGCTCCAGAGCACAGGCTCAGTAGCCGTGGCTCCACACTCAGAGCACAGGCTCAGTAGCTGCGGCTCCACGCCCCAGAGCACAGGCTCAGTAGCCATGGCTCCACACTCAGAGCACAGGCTCAGTAGCCATGGCTCCACGCTCCAGAGCACAGGCTCAGTAGTTGTGGTGCACAGGCTTAGTTGCCCCATAGCATGTGAAATCTTCCCAAATCAGGGTTTGAACCCACGTCTCCTACATTGGCAGGCAAATTCTTTACCATTGAGCCACCAAGGAAGTCCTGGATATTGGATTTTATCTCAGGAGGAAGGTGAGGTGGTCTGGTATTCCCATCTCTTTAAGAATTTCTCACAGTTTGTTGTGATTCACACAATCAAAGATTTTAGCATAGTCAATGAAGTAGAAAAGTAGATATTTTTCTGGAATTGTCTTGCTTTTTCTATGATCCAGTGGATGATGGCAATTTGATCTCTGGTTCCTCTGCCTTTTCTAAATCCAGCTTGTACATCTGGAAGTTCTTGGTTACTTGCCTTTTTATTTCCCCACCAGAATGCTTGAGGGCATTATCTTACATGATTCCATATATTTTAGAAAAATATATGTATTTGGCTGCTTTGGGTCTTTGTCATGACACAAGGGAGTTCGTTGTGCCATGTGAGGTGTTCAGTTGTGGTGCACAGATTCTCTAGTTGTGGCACGTGGGGTCAGTAGTTGTGGTGTGCAGGCTTAGTTGTTCTGTGGCATGAATGCCTTGCATTCCAAAGCAGATTGTTAACCATTGGACCACCAGGGAAGTCCCTATATGATTCCATTCCCTAAAAATATGATTCCATATTTTAACACACAGCACTGGAGCTGGCCCAGAGCAGGGATGTAGAAGACAGGAGTCTGCCTTTGTGTGATCTTATACAGGTTATTTGACTCATTCAACATTCCAAACTTCAGGTTCCCTTAATATTCTGCAGCCACGCTGCTAGTCTTTCTCTAATCTGGTCTCTGCTAGCCAAGTAGCTTCCTTTTGGCTGGTGTTCACTAGTATGTTCTTTTGGACACTGGCAGAGATGATTTTTTCTAGGTAGCCTAGTTGGGTCTATCACATGAGTCCTAGGTGAAACGGCCAGGTTCTTTTTGCAATAATGGTTTAAGGCTTGGTATTGATACCATGTTAGAAAACTGTGGTAACTGCCTTATTCTAGGCTCAAATGGCAAACTGCTAGTGAGAGCCAGAAGGGAACCACTTAGAGAAAAATCACAAGTCTAGGCCACAAACTGTCTTTAGGGAGGGCCCCTTTGGTGAGATTCTGTAGGTGTCTTGGAATGCTGTCTCCTGAGTAGCCAGATAAGAATCTAAGCTTTGTGATGCCTTTTCTGACTCACTCTGGCAGTTACTCCTTCCTTTGTGCTCCCACATCATCCCATACATTGCTCTTACCTAGCACTTGTCACATATTATATTCATTTAATTTCCTGTATGTCTTCTTCTCTAGAAAAGAGAAGAAGTGGAGAATGGTGGAGATCATTCAGACTGATCTCTGTATCTTGTAGCCAACCAGGGATCTATTAGAGTGGAAGCCAGTGAAAGCTTAGTGAATGAATGAATGAATGAATGAATGGTGATAATAATGGCTGGGTTTTTTTTTAGCACTTACTATATGCTAGGAACTTCTCATATCTTCACTACACTCTTATGATGTAGGAACTCTGATTGGCACCATTTTATAGGTGACAGAATGAGGCTGAAAAAAGTTAAGTAACTTGTCCATAACCTTACATCT
Organism: Madoqua kirkii; assembly: GCA_006408675.1. NCBI lineage: Eukaryota > Metazoa > Chordata > Mammalia > Artiodactyla > Bovidae > Madoqua > Madoqua kirkii. The sequence goes on from SJYC01020795.1 coordinate 97,506, forward strand.
AGTCAGTAGCAGATCTCAAATTCAATCCAAATCACTTGGTTCTAGAGTCCAGATTCTTAACCATGGTGCTAGAGGTGACCAAAAGGTTGACCAAAGACTGACCAAAGGCTAACTGAGTAACTAAGTAAGTGACTAACAGTTGTGTGAAAGAGAGGCAGAGAAGGTACTGGTAACCCTTCTACCAGACATAGTTCTTCTGGGTTGTGAGTTTGAAACTACAAAGGTGAGTGAGGGCTGTATCTGGAGGCACCACTGGTCCATCAGGGGAAAAAAACATAATGATTCAGGAGCCCATTTCTTACTGCTTATTCTGTCTCTGACAAGAAAAAGAATTGGCCAAGGCCAGAGATCTGTTCTAGAATATCCCTGGAGGTATTGCTGTAGCTCATGTGCTAGGGAGTAATACTTACTCTTCTATCTGCCTAAAATGCCCTTCCCTCAAGCATCTACATGACTCAAAGACCAGTGGTTTCCAACTGTATAAGACAACCAACTGGGGTCAACAGGAGAATATAATAGTGTGTATTTATGTCACATTTATTTTTATCTCATTCTTTAAGTTTTATGTATTTTTCAGTTTAGTTCAGTCGCTCAGTTGTGTCCAGGTCTTTGGGACCCCATCAATCGCAGCACGTCAGGCCTCCCTGTCCATCACCAACTCCCGGAGTTCACTCAGACTCGCGTCTGTCAAGTCAGTGATGCCATCAAGCCATCTCATCCTCTGTCATCCCCTTCTCCTGCCCCCAGTCCCTCTCAGCATCAGAGTCTTTTTCAATGAGTCAACTCTTCGCATGAGGTGGCCAAAGTACTGGAGTTTCAGCTTTAGCATCATTCCTTCCAAAGAAATCCCAGGGCTGATCTCCTTCAGAATGGACTAGTTGGATCTCCTCACAGTCCAAGGGACTCTCAAGAATCTTCTGCAACACCACAGTTCAAAAGCATCAATTCTTTGGTGCTCAGCCTTCTTCACAGTCTAACTCTCACATCCATACATGACTATTGGAAAAACCATAGCCTTGACTAGACGGACCTTAGTCGGCAAATTATGTCTCTGCTTTTGAATATGCTGTCTAGGTTGGTCATAACTTTTCTTCCAAGGAGTAAGTGTCTTTTAATTTCATGGCTGCAGCACCATCTGCAGTGATTTTGGAGCCCCAAAAATAAAGTCTGACACTGTTTCCACTGTTTCCCCATCTATTTGCCATGAAGTAATGGGACCGGATGCCATGATCTTCATTTTCTGAATGTTGAGCTTTAGGCCAACTTTTTCGCTCTCTATTTTCACTTTCATCAAGAGGCTTTTTAGTTCCTCTTCACTTTCTGCCATAAGGGTGGTATCATCTGCATATCTGAGATTATTGATATTTCTCCCGGCAATCTTGATTCCAGCTTGTGTTTCTTCCAGCCCAGCGTTTCTCATGATGTACTTTGCATAGAAGTTAAATGAGCAGGGTGACAATATACAGCCTTGACGTACTCCTTTTTTTAATTTGGAACCAGTCTTTACAATATACCTAATGTCAGTATTGGAGAAGGAAATGGCAACCTACTCCAGTGTTCTTGCCTGGAGAATCCCAGGGACTGGGGAGCCTAGTGGGCTTTCATCTATGGGGTCGCACAGAGTCAGACGCAACTGAAGTGACTTAGCAGCAGCAGTAATGTCAGTATATATATCTAATTTAGAAATATATATTCATATATGGTAGTGTGTGCTTGAGTTTTTTTACATGCATATTATGTCATTAAAAATATTGGAGACTACAAAGTTAGTCACCTTGTGCATCTCTTTTATGAAGGACTATGTGTTGCTAAAAACTCCAGGGGTTGGCCTTCTCTGATTCTGTGTAATATTGTTTGTCATTTTGACCAGATATGTAGTCTTTGATGTCTTTAGGAGCCAAATGGACAGACGCTTAAGGGGATGAGAGAATCATGACTTTAGAAGACTGTCTCTTGCTTGCATGTCCTCCTGGGATTTGGTCATGTGAATCACTTGGCATCTCTTTCGGTACTAAGCTCTCCTGGCCAAATTCTGTCTCCCCTTACTAACAGCCACAGCTCTCTTGGTGTACTTGGTGTCGCCTTCTTCCTCACTTTGGGCCAGGGATTATTCCCATTTTCTCTTTTGGAATGAGAAAGCAGAACAAGATTTTTAGCTTTTAGGCACTTGAACCTTAGGAACAAGGTCCTGACACCCCGCCTTGACTGAGTGGTGGGATATCATGCTGGGACACAGGGCTGCTCTCTGACAATGACACAGCTCACTCTGGCTTACTTTGTTCAGACTGCAGTGATTCTGAGTGGGCAGCACCATACTGCCAAGCCTTACCTAGGTAGGGCATCTGCCAGATAACAGAATAATATGTGGGCGCATAGCCCAAAAACAACTGCCTTGAGGTTTGTCCTAACATGTTGGAGTCTTTGTCCTTTTCCATAAAGCTTAGCTCTGTAGAGACTGACTATCCTTATTGGAGGTCTCCTTATAGACCTTCTGCCATGTGTTTAAGAGCAGCGGTTCTCAGCTGGGGGTACTTTTGTTCCCCAGAGTACATTTGCAGTATCTTGAGACAGTTTTGATTGTTATGATTGGCAGCATGCTACCAGCATCTGGTGGGTAGATGCCAGGGTTGTTAAATGTCGTACAGTACATAGGGCAGCCCCCTACGACAAAGAATTAACCTGTCCAAAAGGTTAGTGTTGCAGAGACTTGAGAAAGCCCAGCCTAGAGTGACTCCTGCTCGCCTCCACTGCAGTGCAGGGCGCACGCAGAGGAGCTCCTGCCTGCCAAGGGTCTGTGCTCAGGCCTGTATCAGGGTGTCTTCCCTGGAGACAGAAGACTCCTGTGGCACTGCTGGCTGTGGACCTTTCAAGCAACAAGACATGACGTGGCCTTTCTACTCCATACGTCATGCTGGGTGAGGCCAAGCTCCTTTGACAATACAGGCAGGAATGTGTTCCCTGCACTTTGCAGGTTGACACTTGTCTGTCCACCTCACATCTTGTGCCTCTCTGCTAGGTCTTCATTACGTAACACTCTGGATGATAGCAAGTGATCATGTTTACAGTGTATGTGGAGATATATTCATTTTCAGGAATAAAAGGCAATCCATTGTACTTTCCTCAACACATCTTTAATGCCTGTTCTGTCATCCCTCCTTTCCTAAGCCCTATGATTTGTGCGTATCTCTTGGCAATTAATCTCTCTCTTCCCACCAATATATTCTAGTCTGGAAATTAGAAATTCAACCAGGCAATGACTAAGTAGTCTCCACCTAAGCCTCCAGGGCCTTGTTTTCTAGGATGCAGTTGAGCACACTAGATCTGCCTCATTTCCTCTTGCAGAACCTTTCCTGGGCCTCTGTAAATGGTCTAAGCTACCTCCAAAGTCTCTTGGCTTTAGAACTTTTCTCCTGAGCCCCAGCGTTTTGGGGGGACATCGAGAGATTAGAGTACTTTTGTCTTCCACTGTTTTGTTCTTTCTAAGTGTCTACTTTATACCATGTGCTGGGCTCCACTGTCAGGGAGGAGGAGGATAAAGGGACAGGGCCCAGACTTGTAACTTCTCTAGTTTATATAGATGGCAGAAGCAACCTAAGATCTGAGGTGTGCCTACCAGAGGAATACCAGTAGCATCATTGACTCAGTAGACGTGAGTTTGAGCAAACTCTGGGAGACAGTGAAGGACAGGGAAGCCTGGATGCTGCAGTCCATGTGGTCACAAAGAGTCTGACATGACTGAGTGACTGAACAGCAGCAGTCAGAGGAATGCTGATTTTTGGTCACGAGTGTCAGAAGTTAACCTCCACCTGAGATATATATTTGTCTGGGGAGATTGTTGTTGCTGTTTGGTGGCACACATTCAGAACACTTCTGGAATGCCTCATTTAGGATAGTTATTTTTTGAGTAAATTCTTATTGGTGCCACTGTATAAAAAGCACTATTTTAGAGGCAAAGGGAGTGAGCAAAACAGAAAAGGACATGGTCCCTATCTTCAATTTCTCCTGACCATTAAGGGGAAATTAGAAAGCCTTCTCATGCAGGACAATTTTGGGGAAAGATACAGATCTTAAAAGAGAAGGGTAATAAATCTAACCATTTCATTCTGCTTCAAAACTTTTTTGGCTTCTTGCTGCTCACAGCAGTAGTTTTCAAACTTGAGGAATGTACAAATTCCTTTTAAGGCAAATCATTTATCTTGGGCCTGTAAAGCTGGTTTTATTTAATAGCATTTAAATATGTACAAACATCAAATAAATTTAAGTTGCTATATAAAATTTGTGTACAAATATAAACAAACAAAAACACACTGATACTTTAAATAAAAGCACATTTCAAATCCAATAAAATGACACATTTTTGCCGAAACCCGACTGCTCCCACCCAAGGTTCTTTAAGTTCAGCATGGCTGTATTACTGGGTGCTATATGGTGACTCAGTCCTCCCACTATTTTTCTCTATTCAGGCTCCTTTGAAACTTTGTTTTATGTAATGCATCATGATTTCACTTGACCTTTTCTTGGCTTGAACATATTCCTTGTACATTAAGTCCCTTTCTATTCCTTTATTGTTGATTCTTGATAAAACATGGAGATAAATTTTCTCTGTGGCTAAATACCCCAACTATTAAAAATACTTTTAAACTATTATTTTTATGGTTTCCATTTTTAAAAAAGTCATAGTCTTATAATATTGAGGAAGTGATTAGGTACAGTGGTCCACATATGGTAATGATGTGCTTTGCTATATTATGAATGATCATTCAGTAATTGTTTCAGTTAGAATTGAGTCTTGTTGTGAGAGAAAATCTTTTCAACCTGGTATAAGCAAAAGGGGAAATTTATTTCTTACACAGAACTGAAAAATATCTATAGGTATGATCTCATTCAGAGCTTAAGTGATGTCATCTGGATCCATCTCTTGCCTCAGATTTGTATGAAGCTTTCCTGCAGTGTCAGGGAGAATATATATATGTGCGTGTATAAATGACCTCCATGTATATTCTTCTATAAATTAAAGAATGTTATATACATATGATGTTTATGACATAATGGCCAGGGCAAGTCATGAAGCCAGACTGCTTGAGTTCAATATTTACCAGTTCCTGGCTGGATAATTTGGGGAAAGTTACATTACCTTTTTGTTCCTCAGTTTCTTCATCTGTAAAATAGGGGTAAAGTGGTATATATCCTGTACATGGTTGTTGAAAAGATTAGTGAGCTAACATATGTGAAGTGCTTAGCACAGTTCCTGTTATAAAGTAAGTTTATGTAAATGATGGATTCTATTAGTATCATTTTAGTATTATCATAAAAATATATAATATAATATAGAGTGAAATGATGTGAAGTTGCTCAGTCATGTCTGACTCTTTGTGACCCCATGGACTATAGCCTTCCAGGCTCCTCTGTCCATGGGATTTTCCAGGCAAGAATGGAGTGGGTTGCCATTTCCTTCTCCAGGGGATTTTCCCAACCCAGGGATCGAACCCTGGTCTCCCACATCGTATGCAGATGCTTTTACCATCTGAGCCACCAGGGAAGTCATGATAGAGTAATTCAGGATTATTTTATCCCAGATACACCAGGATAGTACAAGAAAAAATCCGTTCCCTATCAGTTCAGTTCAGTTGCTCAGTCATGTCCAACTCTTTGTGATCCCATTGATTGTACTACGTCAGGCTTCCCTGTCCATCACCAATTCCTGGAGCTTGCTCAAACTCATGTCCATTGAGTTGATGATGTCATCCAACCATCTCATCCACAGTCGTCCCCTTCTCCTCCAGCCTTCAATCTTTCTCAACATCAGGGTCTTTTCCAGTGAATCAATTCTTCACATCAGGTGGCCAAAGTATTGGAGCTTCAGCTTCAGCATCAGTCCTTCCAGTGAATATTCAGGGTGGATTTCTTTTAGGATTGACTGATTTGATCTCCTTGCAGTCCAAGGGACTCTCAAGAGTCTTCTCCAACACCACAGTTCAAAAGCATGAATTCTTCTGCACTCAGCTTTCTTAATGGTCCAACTCTCACATCCATGCATGATTACTGGAAAAACTATAGGTTTATGAGACAGACCTCTGTTGTCAAAGTGATGTCTCTGCTTTTTAATATGCTGTCTAGATTGGTCATTGGTCATAGCTTTTCTTCCAAGGAACAGCGTCTTTTAATTTCATGGCTGCAGTCACCGTCAGCAGAGATTTTGGAACCCAAGAAAACAAAAAGTACTGTATGTATTCCTTTCATAGTTAGGATTTTATAGGAGAAAACATATAGATGTGGCGAATGTTAAGGTCACTGTGACTATGACAGTAAGTTGCAAGCATTGCTTGCATTCCGGAATCATGGCTTTACTTATCTCTTTCTGCAGTATACAACTGGACCGTGGATGAGGTGGTACAGTGGCTGATCACATACGTGGAGCTGCCTCAGTATGAGGAGACCTTCCGGAAGCTGCAGCTCAGTGGCCATGCCATGCCAAGGTCAGGAGGAGAGTGGGTTTTCTCACTTGGGGTGTAGGGAATGGGCTGGGGTTGGCCTGCCTTCAGGTTGCTCTCACGTGTTAAATGAAGTTTCACTCCTTTCAGGGCAGAATTTGTAGACTTCTTTTCTCACATTTACTGTGTACTTGCTATAAAGCATAATGGGCACTTCACATCTATTCTCTTATTTAATATTTCTATCAATCCTGGGAAGAGTACTAATGGCTGCCATTTATTGAGTACTTAGTACTTGCCAGGCACTCTACTCAACACTTTATATACAGTATCATTTAATTCTTACATCAGTCCTGTAAGGTAGATATTATTGTGTCTAGGTGATAAACCTGGCTAAGTAACTTTTCCAAGGTCACATGGCTAGTTAGAGGCAAAACTGTGATTTGAACCTAGATCTGGGTAGACTTCAAAGCCTGTGCTGCTTCTCTTTTCTTCTGCTGGCTCCCCCAGCAGCTGTTTCTTTCATTGTCCGGGGCACTGGGGCCCCCGGGTTCCTTTAACTTCCCTTGAATTACCCATGTACAGTTTATCTATTCTTAAAAAATGGTGCAGAGATGGGGGCCAACTAGCATTGGCCCCAGCCTCCTCTCTGGCATGACTGTTTCAACAACTGCTGTGTCCTAACTCTGCCTCTCTTACAGATACAGTATGCTAGGACTTGGGGTGGTATGGGAAGGGGCTAGAGCTGCTTGGACTTCTTGTTATGTCAACTAGTGCCATATGTCATCCAGTGATTAATCCATTTACTTATTCATTCAATCAATATTTACTGGGTACCTGTTCTGTGCCAAGCACTTGTGCTGGGTGCTGGGAATAAAGTTGGCAACAAGGTGCCCTTCCCCTCAAAGGGCTTACTGTCTGGTAAGTGCTCATTATGTATAATCTGTCATCTTATTATGTAGGTGCATCTGGTTATGAGCTTCAGCAAAGGGAAAAGGGGAAGGTGAAGCTGTTGGAATGTCCACACATTGCAGCCTCCAGCCATAGAGCTACCGGGTAGTGCTGTCCAGGCTAAGCTGAGCCGGCTGATCCCTCCTCTGCTGCCCGCAGCCTCTTCTTCACGGCTTTTCCCTACTCTGGAGAGAGTAATAATCTTAATGTTTGTACATCCCTTTATAGAGTTTCTTTCCTACCTGTTATTTCAGTTGATTCCCACTATTCTGGGAGGAAGGAGACCTCTGTTGTCAAAGTGATGTCTCTGCTTTTTAATATGCTGTCTAGATTGGTCATTGGTCAAGCTTTTCTTCCAAGGAACAGCGTCTTTTAATTTCATGGCTGCAGTCACCGTCAGCAGAGATTTTGGAACCCAAGAAAACAAAAAGTACTGTATGTATTCCTTTCATAGTTAGGATTTTATAGGAGAAAACATATAGATGTGGCGAATGTTAAGGTCACTGTGACTATGACAGTAAGTTGCAAGCATTGCTTGCATTCCGGAATCATGGCTTTACTTATCTCTTTCTGCAGTATACAACTGGACCGTGGATGAGGTGGTACAGTGGCTGATCACATACGTGGAGCTGCCTCAGTATGAGGAGACCTTCCGGAAGCTGCAGCTCAGTGGCCATGCCATGCCAAGGTCAGGAGGAGAGTGGGTTTTCTCACTTGGGGTGTAGGGAATGGGCTGGGGTTGGCCTGCCTTCAGGTTGCTCTCACGTGTTAAATGAAGTTTCACTCCTTTCAGGGCAGAATTTGTAGACTTCTTTTCTCACATTTACTGTGTACTTGCTATAAAGCATAATGGGCACTTCATATCTATTCTCTTATTTAATATTTCTATCAATCCTGGGAAGAGTACTAATGGCTGCCATTTATTGAGTACTTAGTACTTGCCAGGCACTCTACTCAACACTTTATATACAGTATCATTTAATTCTTACATCAGTCCTGTAAGGTAGATATTATTGTGTCTAGGTGATAAACCTGGCTAAGTAACTTTTCCAAGGTCACATGGCTAGTTAGAGGCAAAACTGTGATTTGAACCTAGATCTGGGTAGACTTCAAAGCCTGTGCTGCTTCTCTTTTCTTCTGCTGGCTCCCCCAGCAGCTGTTTCTTTCATTGTCCGGGGCACTGGGGCCCCCGGGTTCCTTTAACTTCCCTTGAATTACCCATATACAGTTTATCTATTCTTAAAAAATGGTGCAGAGATGGGGGCCAACTAGCATTGGCCCCAGCCTCCTCTCTGGCATGACTGTTTCAACAACTGCTGTGTCCTAACTCTGCCTCTCTTACAGATACAGTATGCTAGGACTTGGGGGGTATGGGAAGGGGCTAGAGCTGCTTGGACTTCTTGTTATGTCAACTAGTGCCATATGTCATCCAGTGATTAATCCATTTACTTATTCATTCAATCAATATTTACTGGGTACCTGTTCTGTGCCAAGCACTTGTGCTGGGTGCTGGGAATAAAGTTGGCAACAAGGTGCCCTTCCCCTCAAAGGGCTTACTGTCTGGTAAGTGCTCATTATGTATAATCTGTCATCTTATTATGTAGGTGCATCTGGTTATGAGCTTCAGCAAAGGGAAAAGGGGAAGGTGAAGCTGTTGGAATGTCCACACATTGCAGCCTCCAGCCATAGAGCTACCGGGTAGTGCTGTCCAGGCTAAGCTGAGCCGGCTGATCCCTCCTCTGCTGCCCGCAGCCTCTTCTTCACGGCTTTTCCCTACTCTGGAGAGAGTAATAATCTTAATGTTTGTACATCCCTTTATAGAGTTTCTTTCCTACCTGTTATTTCAGTTGATTCCCACTATTCTGGGAGGAAGGAATTATCCCAACTTTTGGGCAAGCAAACTGAATTTCAAATATTTTATGATTTATCAAAGCAAGTAAGTTGCAGAGCTGGGGATTTAGAACCAGCTGCCTGGTTCTAAATGCCCTGCTTTTTTCACTGTATCTTCCTCTTGCCCCATGTAGTTGAAAATAGGCATCCTATTACCAAGAACTACACTTTACCAAGTATACCCTGTGCCGTGCTCTCTCCTGGGCCCTGAGGACAAAGAAACACATTAGACCCTACATTTGCCTTGAGGAAGTCCATGTTTAGTGGAAGAGACAGACAGTTAAACAGATTGAAACAATTAAACCATGAACCTCCAGGATTTAGATTCTTTCTCATGGAAATAGCAGTATTACCTTGTAGATCCCTGACCCATTCCATCTTGAAGAATGGCGATGGCTTGGATTAAACTGGAAAACATAGATGAGGAATTAGTTCTCAGGTAGTGAGCTCACTTGGCCATTCCGTGACTAGGATTAGATCTGAGACCAGACCCAGGCAGCTGGGCACAGGGGTAGAGGCAGCCAAACTGTGGTACCTCAGTGACAGTAGTAAGTGTGGAGCCTTCAGGGCAGGGAGTGTGGGGTGGAGTAGGGGTGTTTTTCTAGTCCTATCACTAGGCAGCATGGTATAATAGGATGAATCTAGCAGATGTGGGTTGAATCCTGCCTTTGCCACTTACTTGCTATGTGACTTTGGGAAAATTACTTATCACTAAGTCTCAGTCTTCTTATCTGTAAAGTGGAGCTAATAAAAGAACTGGGTTCTTAAAGTGTGGGGACTAAATGAAGTATTGTATGTAAAGTGTCAGAATAGTATGAGATATACAGCTGCTTAATAAATGTTAGTTCCTTTCTCATTTCTCATTGCTTAGAAATTCAGACTGTAGAAAAGATGATACTTACTTTGATCAGTTAGATGAAGGCCACTTGTTAGAAGTGCTCTAAAGAGAGCCCCAAGAACCCCTAAGTTTGTAGGAAGCATTGGATTTACTTAAATTTACACAGAAGGAAACTGAGGCCCCAGGGAAGAGATTAAGCAGCTTATGTCAGACAAGTGAATCACTGATGGAGCTGGGGCCAGAAGCTGGATCTCCTGACCATCCCCACCCCTACCCCACCCTCACCCACATCAGGGTATCTCACTGCCTGTTTTATAGATGGGCTTGGTTGCTTCCCAGGACTAGAGAAAGAAGTAACTATGCCTGCATGCCCAGGCAGGAGTGTAAATGACACACTCATGTCAGAAGCTTTTATCTAGGGAAACAAAGCTATGAATCAGAGAAGAGCACAAACCACAGTGTAGTAGATCATCCTCACTTGTGGGGCCCAGACCAGTGGTTTTTCAACCCTTCATGTCTTATACTCCTCTCCCCTCTGTACTCACTAAATTCGAGCAGAAGAGAAACAAAGTCCACTTTGTCCTGTATCATTTCCTTGTTTATATGTCCTCTCTTATTAAGTTATTAACAGTATAATTGAAAAATATAAAAAATATGGTAAAGTGATTGAGAGTCAATTACTGTACTCAAATACAAGATGATAAGACTATGCAATGCTCTTTGTCAGCAGATTTATATTTAATGACAGTTAGAATCAGGTAAATTCAGAGGCCCTCAGAATCCCTGGGTCATGTGGCATAACATTTTGACCTGGGCTGGACAGGAGAATGCATTTACAGATGGCGGGAGTGTGGAGATGGGTGTTTGGTGGATAATCCCTGGGAGGAGAAGCACAACAGAAAATTTACAGTTGAGTATGGGAATGGTCACAGGTTAATCCTTAGAAAATATGATATTCAGGACATCATGGACATGGGGAGAAAGGTGAACAAATTCTTGGTGAATGTTATGTGCTCTCTTTACTGCTTGTTGAGATCCACTGGTGTTGACTCCGTATACTAGAGTGCAGAGGGGAGCAAGCCCAGGAGCTAGAATTCATGGAGGTGTTCCTGGAGGAGGTGGGTAACCCTACCAGGATCCTTCCTGCTTTGCTGACAGGGAACTGAGCCCCTGCTGTTTGCCCCCACAGGCTCGCTGTAACCAATACCACCATGACAGGGACTGTGTTGAAGATGACAGACCGGAGCCATCGGCAGAAGCTGCAGCTGAAGGCCCTGGACACGGTGCTCTTTGGGCCTCCTCTCTGTGAGTCCTGGGGAGAGGGAAGGCTGCTGATGTGCCATGGACCCCAAGGCTGGGTTGAGGTCCTGGATCTGCCCCAAAGGGATAAAATGAATGTTCTAGAGAGGTACATCAGAAGGTTAAAGAAGGCATTCTATAAAAGGGGTGGCATGTGACCTCTGCCTTTAAAGATGGGTAGGGCTTTATTCCATGGAGGAGGCAAGAGAAGGCAGTCTAGGTGGAAAAGACAACCTGAGTGAGAATACAGACACTAAATATGAATGGTATGCTCAGGGATAACAACCTGAAGCGGGCTGAGTGCTGTCTAGCTGTTCCTGCTGCCACTGTGGACATGCAGAGGCCATGGACTGATTGCTGAACATTTCGTGTCCTTGAACAACCAAACAGGGCTAAGCAGGCTTTCCTGAAGCAAGAGAGATACGCTTAGACTAGGGCAGGTTGGTCTCTTCAGCCCAGGGTCAGTTGAGGGGATTAGGTGCTTCAGCTCCTGAACATCTGTCAGGTGGGAATGATCAACCTTGCCATCCTTTTTTATCCTAAGTGAACTCAACACAGAGTAGCAAAATTTCTTAGAAAATTTGCCTTGACCAGAGGCTCTTCAGGCCTACTCTGTGTCCTTTGGGAGCTGTTGGCACCAGCCTGACCCCAGTGGAGGATGCCAGCAGCAGGATACTTTGAAGCCCAACACCAGTCCAGAGAAGCCACAGGCAGGCAGGGTCAGTGGCAGTGTGACATTTCCCTGTCTGTGCATTTGGCTTGACAAGTACCCAAGCTGATGTCTCAATAGAGGTGGATAGGTCCATAATTTTTTGGTTTAAAAAAGCTTTAATAGACTTTATTTTTATTTTATTATTTTTAAAGATTTGTTTATTTTAGTTTTTGGCCACAAGGCTTGTGGGATCTTAGTTCCCCAACCAAGGATCAAACTCAATCCCACATGAGTGAAAGCCTGAGTCCTAACCACCAAGAAATTCCCTATTTTTATTTTTTAAAACATTAAAAAAATTTTTTTTTCCTCTTTAGCCATGCTGCATGGCATGTGGGATCCTAGCTCCCTTACAGGGAGTTGAACCCATGCCACTGCAGTGGAAGCAGAGTCTTAACCACTGTACCACTGGGGAAGTCCCTAGACTTTATTTTTTTGAGTAGATTTAGGTTCACATCAAAATTGAGTGGAAGGTACAGAGATTTTCCATACACTTCTGCCTCCATACATGCACAGCCTTCCCCATTAAAAACATCTTCACCACAGTGGTATATTTGTAACAACTGCTGAACCTACACCAACACAGCGTTATCACCCTGAGTCCATAGTTTACATTAAGATTCACTCGTGGTGTTGTGCAGTCTGTGGGTTTGGACAAATGTATAATGACTTGTGTCCACCTGTGTGGTGTCAGACAGAACGGTTTTTCATTGCCCTAAAGATCCTCTGTGTAGATCACATCAACTGTGGAAAATTCTGAAAGAGATGGGAATACCAGACCACCTGACCTGCCTTTTGAGAAATCTGTATGCAGGTCAGGAAGCAACAGTTAGAACTGGACATGGAACAACAGACTGGTTCCAAATAGGAAAAGGAGTACGTCAAGGCTGTATATTGTCACCCTGCTTATTTAACTTATATGCAGAGTACATCATGAGAAACGCTGGGCTGGAAGAAACACAAGCTGGAATCAAGATTGCCGGGAGAAATATCAATAACCTTAGATATGCAGATGACACCACCATTACGGCAGAAAGTGAAGAGGAGCTAAAGGGCCTCTTGATGAAGGTGAAAGAGGAGAGTGAAAAAGCTGGCTTAAAGCTCAACATTCAGAAAACAAAGATCATGGCATCCGGTCGCATCACTTCATGGGAAATAGATGGGGAAACAGTGGAAACAGTGTCAGACTTTATTTTTTGGGGCTCCAAAATCACTGCAGATGGTGACTGCAGCCATGAAATTAGAAGACGCTTACTCCTTGGAAGAAAAGTTATAACCAACCTAGATAGCATTTTCAAAAGCAGAGACATTACTTTGCCGACTAAGGTCCGTCTAGTCAAGGCTATGGTTTTTCCTGTGGTCATGTATGGATGTGAGAGTTGGACTGTGAAGAAAGCTGAGTGCCGAAGAATTGATGCTTTTGAAGTGTGGTGTTGGAGAAGACTCTTGAGAGTCCCTTGGACTGCAAGGAGATCCAACCAGTCCATTCTGAAGGAGATCAACCCTGGGATTTCTTTGGAAGGAATGATGCTAAAGCTGAAACTCCAGTACTTTGGCCACCTCATGCGAAGAGTTGACTCATTGGAAAAGACTCTGATGCTGGGAGGGATTGGGGAGTGGTCATGTATGGATGTGAGAGTTGGACTGTGAAGAAAGCTGAGTGCCGAAGAATTGATGCTTTTGAAGTGTGGTGTTGGAGAAGACTCTTGACAGTCTCTTGGACTGCAAGGAGATCCAACCAGTTCATTCTAAAGGAGATCAACCCTGGGATTTCTTTGGAAGGAATGATGCTAAAGCTGAAACTCCAGTCCTTTGGCCACCTCATGCGAAGAGTTGACTCATTGGAAAAGACTCTGATGCTGGGAGGAATTGGGGCAGGAGGAGAAGGGGATGACAGAGGATGAGATGGCTGCATAGCATCATCGACTCGATGGACGTGAGTCTGAGTGAACTCCGGGAGATGGTGATGGACAGGGAGGCCTAGCGTGCTGTGATTCATGGGGTTGCAAAGAGTCAGACTTGAATGAGCGACTGAACTGAACTGAATTGAGCTGAATAACTCTACAATGGCCTCTAAGTAGTCAAGTGAAAGAAAGAGTCAAATAATGTGACAGACTTCACTTTGTCTTATTTTAAAAATCTCTATAGCCACCCAACCTTCAGCTGCCACCACCGTGATCAGTCAGAAGTTATTAATACTGAGGCAAGACTCTTCACCAGCAAAAAGATTACTATTCACTGAAGGCTCAAATGATGGTTAGCAATTTTTAGCAATAAAATATTTTTTAATTTAGGGATGAACATTTTTCAGATATAATGCTATTTCACATGTAATAGACTACGGTAGTATAAACATAACTTTTACATGCACCAGGAAACCAAAAAATTCATGTGAGTTCTTTATTGTAATATTCAGTTTATTGCAGTGGCCTGGAATCAGCATCTCCAACATATGGCTATATTGAAAGTTTTTTATAATATATCAGAAGATATAAAAGAATAGTTTAGAACTGGGTATTTTTATAATAGGCTTAATTGTAAAGATGGAGAAGGAAATGGCAACTCACTCCAGCACTCTTGCCTGGAAACTCTTATGGACGGAGGAACCTGGTAGTCTGCAGTCTTCCAAACGGCTTTATGTAAAGCTGGATTTTACAATATGAAGCCATTGTCAAACAAATCACTTTCATGCTGAAGATAATGTAGAGAAAACAAATCAAGTCCAAATCAGATAAAACTCTATTTCATTATTTCCCTCAGGAATATCAGAATCCATTTAACTATCCATTTGTCCTAATGAAATCTTCTGTTGTACTCATAATGCAGGTGAGCTGAGCAGCATCCCCAATTTGATCTAGTCTCACAAACCAGAACTGATACTTTTACAATGTGGTGCTAGAGAAGGCTTTTGAGAATCCCTTGGACAGCAAGGAGATCAAACCAGTCAGTCCTAAAATAAATCAACCCTGAATATTCATTGGAAGGACTGTTGCTCAAGCTGGAACTCCAATACTTTGGCCACCTGATTCGAAGAGCTGCACTCATTGGAAAAGACCTGATGCTGCGAAAGACTGAAGGCAAAAGGAGAAGGGAGTGGCAGAGAAAGAGACAGTTAGATAGTACTACCAACTCAATGGACGTGAATCTGAGCAAACTCTGGGAGATATTGAGGACGGGGAGCCTGCATATTCCAGTCCATGGGGTTGCAAGGAGTTGGATACAACTCAGCAACTGAACAACAACAACACAACCAGAACAAACTACAGAGTGGTGCAGCAGAAAGTATTGTAGGTCTGGTTACAGCCCTGGCTCCTCAGCCACCTACATGGCTTGATTCTATTTCCCCAGGTGGGACATGTAAGAAATAAACCAGAGGACTTTTAAAGTCTCTTCTAGATATGTTTCTATATTTTCTTTCTTAAAACAAATATATCTAGAAGGATAAACAAAGAGTGAGATAGTTTGTTTCTTTGAACACTGCAGCAGTCACATTTCTCTAAAGGTACAGAAGAAGAGACCTATTGAAATGGAGAGATTATTAAAGTGGGAGATCTGACACTTTTGTCCACTTCCTGCTTTCAGAATTTTTATCAAAGTTTTTCTTTATAAAATCTGATGATGTCATACCTCTTCTTCTCTGCTTGTCAATGGCTGATTTGTACATCTTTACACTTAGCACTTGAGACAACAATCATACAATTTAGTCCATTGAACTACTGCTGCCCCTTTCCCTGCCTTGCCTTTCTTTTCATATATCTCAGCAGACAACATCCTAAAACGTTCTACACATCTATACCTAAAGTTCCTCTACCTTTAATGTCCTTATTCCCTTTTTCCCTTGGCAAACTCCCACCTATAGGGATGATCCTTTAAAAAAGATATATTTTTTTAACTTTTTGTTTTGTATTGGGCTATGTCTAAGTATGACCAATATCAAGGGCAGTGACCGAGAGCACCAGGCTACAATGGTGCAAGAGCGGTGGAGAGGAGCTACCCCACGTCCAAGGAGTGGAGGCTGCATGGGCGCAGGAGGGTTGAGAGGAGCTACTCCATGTTCAAGGTCAAGAGGGGTGACCTCATCCAAGGTAAGGAGCAGTGGCTGCACTTTGCTGGAGCAGCTTTGAAGAGATACCCCATATCCAAGGTAAGAGAAACCCAAGTAAGATGGTAGGTGTTGTGAGAGGGCATCAGAGGGCTGACACACTGAAACCAGGATCACAGAAAACTAGCCAATCTGATAACATGGACCACAGCCTTGTCTAACTCAATGAAACTAAGCCTTGTCATGTGCAGCCACCCAAGACGCATGGGTCATGGTGGAGAGGTTGTCAGAATGTGGGCCACTGGAGAAGGGAAGGGCAAACCACTTCAGTATTTTTGCCTTGAGAACTCCATGAACAGTATGAAAAGAAAATGATAGGATACTGAAAGAGGAACTCCCCAGGTTGGTAAATGCCCAATATGCTACTAAAGATAAGTGGAGAAATAACTCTAGGAAGAATGAAGGGATGGAGCCAAAGCAAAAACAATAGCCAGTTGTGGATGTGACTGGTGATAGAAGCAAGGTCCGATACTGCAAAGATGTAAAGAACAATACTGCATATGAACCTGGAATGTTAGGTCCATGAATCAAGGCAAATTGGAAGGGAAGTGGTCAAACAGGAGATGACAAGAGTGAACATCAACATTCTAGGAATCAGCAAACTAAAATGGACTGGAATGGGTGAATTTAACTCAGATGACCATTATATCTACTACTGTGGGCAGAAATCCCTTAGAAGAAATGGAGTAGCCATCATGGTCAACAAGAGTCCAAAATGCAATACTTGGATGCAATCTCAAAAATGACAGAATGATCTCTGTTTGTTTCCAAGGCAAACCATTCAATATCATGGTAATCCAAGCCTATGCCCCAACTAGTAACACTGAAGAAGCTGAACGGTTCTACGAAGACCTACAAATCCTTTTAGAACTAACACCCAAAAAAGATGTCCTTTTCATTATAGGGGACTGGAATGCAAAAGTAGGAAGTCAAGAAACACCTGGGTAGCGATTCCCTGGTTGCTCAGACAGTAAAGCATCTGCTCACAAGGCAGGAGACCTGGATTCAATCCCTGGGTTGGGAAGACTCCCTGAAGAAGGAAATGGCAATCCACTCCAGTAGTCTCGCCTAGAAAATTCCATGGATGGAAGAGCCTGGTGGGCTACAGTCCATGGGGTCATAAAGAATCGGACACAACTGAGTAACTTCACGACTTCATGAAGAAACACCTGGAGTAATAGGCAAATTTGGCCTTGGAGTACTGAATGAAGCAGGGCAAAAACTAATAGAGTTTTGCCAAGAAAATGCACTGGTCATAGCAAACACCCTCTTCCAACAACACAAAAGAAGACTCTACACATGGACATCACCAGATGGTCAACACCGAAAGCAGATTGATTATATTCTTTCCAGCCAAAGATGGAGAAGCTCTATACAGTCAGCAAAAAGAAGACCAGGAGCTGACTGTGGCTCAGATCATGAACTCCTGATTGCCAAATTCAGATTCAAATTGAAGAAAGTAAGGAAAACCACTAGACCATTCAGGTATGACCTAAATCAAATCCCTTATGATTATACAGTGGAAGTGAGAAATAGATTTAAGGGCCTAGATCTGATAGATAGAGAGCCTGATGAACTATGGATGGAGGTTCATGACATTGTACAGGAGAAAAGACCAGGAGCTGACTGTGGCTCAGATCATGAACTCCTGATTGCCAAATTCAGATTCAAATTGAAGAAAGTAAGGAAAACCACTAGACCATTCAGGTATGACCTAAATCAAATCCCTTATGATTATACAGTGGAAGTGAGAAATAGATTTAAGGGCCTAGATCTGATAGATAGAGAGCCTGATGAACTATGGATGGAGGTTCATGACATTGTACAGGAGACAGGGATCAAGATCACCCCCATGGAAAAGAAATGCAAAAAAGCAAAATGGCTGTCTGGGGAGGCCTTACAAATAGCTGTGAAAAGAAGAGAAGCAAAAAGCAAAGGAGAAAAGGAAAGATATAGGCATCTGAATGCAGAGTTCCAAAGAAGATCCAACCAGTCCATCCTAAAGGAGATCAGTCCTGGGTGTTCATTGGAAGAACTGATTCTGAAGCTGAAACTCCAATACTTTGGCAACCTCATGTGAAGAGTTTACTCACTGGAAAAGACCCTGATGCTGGGAGGGATTGTGGGCAGAAGGAAAAGGGGATGACAGACGATGAGATGGCTTGATGGCATCACCGACTCAATGGACATAAGTTTGGATAAACTCCTGGAGTTGGTGATGGACAGGGACGCCTGGCGTGCTGTGATTCATGGGGTCGCAAAGAGTTAGACACGACTGAGCAACTGAACTGAACTGATGTCTAATTAACAATGTTGCGATAGTTTCAGGTGAACAACTAAGGGACCCAGTCATACATACACATGTATCCATAAAAGCCTTTATTATATTCTATTGTAACTTCTCTGTTAAAGTCTGTCTTACTAAACCATTTTTTTTTGTGTGGGAAAGAGACTGTGTCTTACTTATCTTTGTGTTGCCAGTGCCTAGTACTGTACCTGGAACATAGTGGGTATTCTATATGTATTTGCTCTATATGGAACTATAGATAGATAGATTGAGGCAATGAATAATAACTATGAACTATCTCAGTTGCTGCCTGATATTAACACAGTTATCTAAAAATTGCAAAAATATCCCAAAGATATAACAAGTATCCTCATAAGAAGCAGAAGAGTGAAAAGGTTTATCAGTCAAAGAAAAATTAGCACATCCTTCACCTTGTATTTTTTAAAAAGCAAAGAGTTGTTATCAATAGAAATTTATTCATAAACACATTGGTTTGTTACCAGTGGATGAAACAAATTAATAGAGCTTGGTTAGTAATGAGAAATTTGGAAATTTGAAAGGTCAATTTTCCCACCAAAAAAATCTACTCCTGGACATCCTCTGTCACTTGTAAGCTCCTTTGAGCCTCACCATTTTCTTGTTTAATGAAGTTAAAATATAACATAAAAAGGTCTCTCTGCAAAGTCAGTAAAGTTAAGACTAGCTGGTATTTAGAAAAAAATAACTATTAATTTGGTATATTGCCATTTATTTACACAAACTGTTAATTACTGCAATAGTAGGAGTCAGCTCCAAACTATTTCAGGAAGAGTCTCTTATAAGCAAAAAGTTATTGTCCTGAAATGGCTCTACAAAATAGAGCCCAGAACGTAAATCAGTGCATCTACAGTCAACTAATCTTCAAGGGTGCCAAAACAGGGAAAGAACTGTCTCTTAATCAGTGATGTTCGGCAAACTCAATATCTCACTACAGAAGAATGAATTGGAGTTTTATCTCACAACATAACAAAAACTAAATGCAAAATTGACTAAAGACCTAAACCTAATACCTAAAGTTGTAAAACTACTAGAAGAAAACATAGGAAAAAAATATTCTTGATGTTAGTTTCGGCAATGATATTTTGGATATGACACCAAAAGTACAGGCAACAAAAACAAATGAACAAATGGGACTGGACAGAAGTAGACAAAAGGGATTGCATCTAACTAAAAAGCTTCTGCAGCTCTCAGCCTTAACATCATCTTCTTGGAAACCTCTGAATCATAAGAGACAAGTGGAGGAAGAAGCGAATGCACAGGCTGAAGCACAAAAAAAGAAAAATGAAGTAGAGGTCCAAGTAAACTGCTAGCTGGTTTACAGGAGCAACAATATGGAAAGCTGGAGACCATGGACACTAGTAGAAAACGTGGACTGGATGCTGCTGTCTAGAATTGTTTCATTGAATCTAGGCCATCCATTGCCACATAATAACTCAATCATAACAATCTTCTACGTAGGAATTATGATTTCAATTTTTCACTTGAGGAGACTGAAACAGAGATTACATTATTTTTCATATCACTTGACTAGTTAGGGTCAGAGCTACATTAACAAATCCAGAACCCACACTTGTAATCACATCACCCTATTCTTTAAGACTGGACTACATTAACTTCTATACAAGAGCAATTTATAAAAAAACAACTTTAATTCATAATTTTTCCTGAAAATAAAAATGAATCCTATTCATTGAAGAATATGTTTGTAATCAAAAATAATAATAAAATTATATTTTAAAAGAAAATAACCCAAAGAGGTTGAAATACTACAAAGTGTACCAACGTGGTAATAGAATTAATTGTGGAATTTTAGGACCCACAGAAAGAGAGCAGTAGATCTCATTATCAATTTGTAAATCATGCGCCTTTCTATAGATGATATGCTTCTTGATAATAAAGCAGCCACTACCTCAATATCATGTGATATTTTATGGATAAGTCTAACTGTAACACCAAAAAGCAGGGCACCAGTGGTCAGAAACATCTCTCTATAGTTATTCTTTGCCATGATTCACAAGAGTATAAAAGCTTAACTTGCAAAGCATTTTTGTGCCAGCAAAGCATGTAATAACTTTTTCTGATAGGTTCCTCAATTGCTTAATTTTATTAAGAAAACATAGAAGAATATTAGAGTAGACTCATGATGTATTTATTTTATTTTATATGATATAACTTGGATAACATGAATATAAAGATTGCTAATGCTAAGACTCTGGTTCAATCCTGGGTCAGGAAGTTCCCCTGGAGATAGGTTCCCCTGAAAGGATAGGCTATCCACTCCAATATTCTTGGGCTTCCCAGGTGGCTCAGATGGTAAAGAATTTGCCTACAATGCAGGAGACCTGGGTTTGATCCCTGGGTTGGGAAGATCCCCTGGATGAGGGCATGGCAATCCACTTCATTTTTCCTGCCTGAAGAATCCCCATGGACAGAGGAGACTAACAGGCTACAGTCCATGGGGTCACAAACAGTCAGACATAGCTGAGCAACTAAGCACAATATGAAGATTAGGAAAAGATATTAGAATTGATCTAATTATATCTTTATTTTTTCTCACTCGGATATATTGTATATCAAAATCACATAGAAATTTCTAAACTTTTCCTATGAGTTCTTAATATGGTGATCTTATATGAAATATGGGTCTACCCTGGAATGCTAAAAGGCCTCCATGAAGCACTAGAAAATTACAAGAACAAAACTTTAATTTTTTAGAATACTTCATATTCACCATGTAATTTACATAATAATATCAACTATGTGTTACAGTGACCACAACAGCTTAGGTAACTATCTTGTGAAAATAATTATAGCAGATATGTATGTATATTATATTTTAAAATACTAATATAGATACATATTCATCCATCTAACAATATAATGTTGAAGGCAATAACATCCAGCCTATTAACATTTAGCAAGTGGTAGGTGCAAAATAAACATTACACACTAAAAGTATGTTTTTCCAAAAATGACACTTTCATTATTCTTTATTACAAAGGTTAAATGAAACAACATAAATTGGCATGTGTAATATTTTCAATTACTGAAATAGATTAGAGTTGATTGAATGCATCTAAATGGCATGAGATAAAGCATCTCTGTTTCTAAACTAAATTAGGATGAAATCTACATCTAAATCTATTTAATGCATCCTAGGCTATAAATGAAACAGTAGACATGCAATGATAAATTATGTCAGTATTTTCTAGGCCTTAGCTTTTTAAAAAACAAAGTTCAAGTAGATCCTTTGATCAGAGTCAGACTGAAAATCAAGTGTGATGGATTTCAGCTGTTAGTCATGATTAGCACTTTTATGATATTTAACAGAGGAAAATTTTCACATACCAAAAAAATCTCATGATTATTGGTATTTTTTGATTAATCTGAAATCAATGAAGTGAGCTTCATCAATTATGTCATTCTGCCAAAATAATTAATTGCAAAATGTGTCTCATCTTCAGAGAGCCTGCCACTTAACTTTATCATTCTTATGACATGCATGGTGGGGAATTTAATCACAGATGTACTCAAAAACAGTTATATAGAAATAAGTATTTTTATAAATTTCTACCTTCATCTTTGTATATGCTATAAAATGATGCCAAAATATCACAGATTGTATGTTATTTCTGAGTCTTTCCTGCTAATGTTCTCTGGAGTTCATGTAAAATAAGTTCTTAATCTTTTAGGAATCACAGACCTATTTAGAATCTGATGAAAGCTATGATATTTTCCTTTTAAAAAATGTACATATTCACAGATGGCATCCAATTTCAGATAATCTATGGGTACAGCTTAAGAACTTATGTTCTGTAACAAATACTTGATTTTTCCAGAGGGGTGTATGAAATGTGTTGGACTTCTCAAAGGGAAAATGGATCAGTGAGCTTATTGAAGATAAAGAATCTTAGAAGAAATGGCGGGGGGGGGGTGGTGACTACATCATTACATATACCATGGAAAGTGGAGTTTATCCATCTATTGAGAAATGTATTTTATTTCCATAGATGAACGCTTTTATATTGACCATGAGGCCTCCACTGGCTTACTCATCTCTGGTGAAATGGCTTTTCCAAGTCTCTCATCACTGTCAGTTCAAGTGGTTTAGTGCTGTCAGCACAAAGCAAATGCTTTTTCTCCCCCATCCATTCACTTATTAAACAGATATTTAGGGGCTCTGTAGCAATCTAGTGGGAGGATGGGGAAGGAGACAGGAAGGAGGGGGCATATGTATACCTATGGTTGATTCTTATTGATATTTGACAGAAAACAACAAAAGTCTGTAAAGCAATTATCCTTCATTCAAAAAAGTAAATTAATTTAAAAAACATATTCATTGAATACCTGTTACATGCTAGAATCTTCCTAGAATACTAGGCTTTGAGGATACAGGCACAAACAAAATATACAAGGTTCCCACTATCATGCAGCTTGCATTCAATGGCCTGCATGCAGTTATGTCCAACTCTTTGTGATCTCATTGACTGTAACCCACCAAGCTCCTCTGTCCATGGAATTTTTCAAGCAAGAATACCAGGCTGGGTTGCCATTTCCTCTGCCAGGGGATCTTACCGATCCAGGGAATGAACCCTGGTCTGACCTTGGAATTTGGAATGAAGCAGGGCAAAGACTCATAGAGTTTTGCCAAGAAAATGTACTGGTCAGAGCAAATACCCTCTTCCAACAAAACAAGAGAAGACTCTACACATGGATATCACCAGATGGTCAACACTGAAATCAGACTGATTATATTCTTTGCAGCCAAAGATGGAGAAGCTCTACGCTGTTGCTGCTAAGTTGCTTCAGTCGTGTCCGACTCTGTGCGACCCCATAGACAGCAGCCCACCAGGCTCCACCATCCCTGGGATTCTCCAGGGAAGAATACTGGAGTGGGGTGCCGTTTCCCTCTCAGATACATGAAAGTGAAAACTGAAAGTGAAGTCGTTCAGTCATGTCTGACTCAGTGACCCCATGGACTACAGTCCACCAGGCTCTTCCGTCCATGGGATTTTCCAGGCAAGACTACTGGAGTGGGTGACCAGGAGCTGATTGTGGCTCAGATCATGAACTCCTTATTGCCAAATTCAGACTCAAACTGAAGAAAGTAGGGAAAACCTCTAGACCATTCAGATATGACCTAAATCAAATCCCTTATGTTTATACAGTGGAAGTGAGAAATAGATTGAAGGGCCTAGATCTGACAGATAGAGTACCTGATGAACTATGGAATAAAGTTCATGACATTGTCCAGGAAGCAGAGATCAAGACTATCTCCATGGAAAAGAAATGCAAAAAAGCAAAATGGCTGTCTGGGGAGGCCTTACAAATAGCTGTGAAAAGAAGAGAAGCAAAAAGCAAAGGAGAAAAGGAAAAATATAAGCATCTGAATGCAGAGTTCCAAAGAATAGCAAGAAGAGATAGGAAAGCCTTCTTCAGCGATCAATGCAAAGAAATAGAGGAAAAGAACAGAATGGCAAAGACTAGAGATCTCTTCAAGAAAATTAGAGATACCAAGGGAACATTTCATGCAAAGATGGGCTCAATAAAGGACAGAAATGGTAGGGACATAACAGAAGCAGAAGATATTAAGAAGAAGTGGCAAGAATACATGGAAGAACTGTACAAAAAAGATCTTCATGACCCAGATAATCATGATGATGTGATCACTAATCTAGAGCCAGACATCTTGTCAAATGGGCCTTAGAAAGCATCACTATAAACAAAGCTAGTGGAGGTGATGGAATTCCAGTGGAGCTGTTTCAAATCCTGAAAGAGGATGCTGTGAAAGTGCTGCACTCAATATGCCAGCAAATTTGGAAAACTCAGTAGTGGCCACAGGACTGGAAAAGGTCAGTTTTCATTCCAATCCCAAAGAAAGGCAATGTCAAAGAATGCTCAGACTACCACACAATTGCACTCATCTCACATGCTAGTAAAGTAATGCTCAAAATTCTCCAAGCCAGGCTTCAGCAATACATA
>SJYC01020799.1:0-48152 GCA_006408675.1 Madoqua kirkii
GGGAACCCTCTTACACTGTTGGTGGGAATGCAAACTAGTACAGCCACTATGGAGAACAGTGTGGAGATTCCTTAAAAAATTGGAAATAGTACTGCCATATGACCCAGCAATCCCACTGCTGGGCATATACAGTGAGGAAACAAGAATTGAAAGAGACACATGTACCCCAATGTTTATTGCAGCACTGTTTATAATAGCCAGGACGTGGAAGCAACCTAGATGTCCATCAGTAGATGAATGGATAAGCAAGCTGTGGTACATATACACAATGGAGTATTACTCAGCCATTAAAAAGAATACATTTGAATCAGTTCTAATGAGGTGGATGAAACTGGAGCCTATTATATAAAGTGAAGTAAGCCAGAAAGAAAAACACCAATACAGTATACTAATGCATATATTTGGAATTTAGAAAGATGGTAACGATAACCCTGTATGCAAGACAGCAAAAGAGACACAGATGTATAGAACACTCTTTTGGACTCTGTGGGAGAGGATGATGGTGGGATGATTTGGGAGAATGGCATTGAAACGTGTATAATATCATATATGAAATGAATCGCCAGTCCAGGTTTGATGCATGATACAGGGTGCTTGGGACTGGTGCACTGAGATAACCCAGAGGGATGGTATGGGGAGGGAGGAAGGAGCGGGGTTTTAGGATGGGGAACACATGTAAACCCATGGCGGATTCATGTCAGTGTATGGCAAAACCAATACAATATTGTAAAGTAATTATCCTCCGATTAAAATAAATAAAGAAAAGAAAAATCAGCTAGGTCTAGAGAGCATGAGAATCAGAATCCTGGGTACATGGTACTGGGTCCTGAAGGTCAGAGCCAGCAAGGGGAGCCCCAGTAAATTGGGTTAGGCTGATACCAGGACAGGAGTATCTTCTAGACTCATTTAGCCTCTAGGTTGCCTATAACCTAATCTAAAGGAGGTCAGAGGTCAGCAGAAAACTGTTTCTGAGGTAGGCAGAGTGGAGGTGCTATAGTTAAGAAGATACTTCACATCCACTAGGATAGCTACAATAAAAGTGAAAACAGAGGGAAGAACAGAAAGTAAGTGTTGGCAGGGATGTGGAGAAATTAGAACACTTGTACATTTCTAGTGATAACGAGGAAGGTTCAGCTACTTTAGAACATAGTCTCATTGTTCCTCAAAAAGTTAAACATGGTTACCATATAACTCAGCGATTCCATACCTGGGAATGCACCCCCAAATTGAAAACAGGTACTGAAACAAGTACATGTACATAGCAGCTTTAATCACAATAGCTGAGGTGAAAGCAACCCATATATACATTGATGGATGAATGGATAAAGAGTTGTAGTGTATAAACACAATGAAATATAACTCAACCATCAAAGGAAGTGAAGTTCTGATTACATGCTACAAGAACATGTATTGTATGATTCCATTTATATGCAATATTCAGAATAGATAAATCCATAGGGATCAAATTAAGATTGGTGGCTGGCAGGGGCTAGAGTGAGTGGGAAATGGGAAGTGGCTGGTAATGGGTATGGGATTTCTTTTGGGATAATGATTAAGGTTCTAAAAGAAATTGTGCTGATGGTTGCACAACCTTGTGAATACACTAAAATCATTGAATTGTTTAATTTAAAAGAATGAATTTTAGAGTATGTGGATTATATCTCCCATCATCACCATCATCATTATTTCAACTTGATTTTTATAAACTTTAGACTTCCATTTAGAGAACTTCTTATAAACCTAGGGAAGCACCTTGGTCTCTTTTCAAAATTGCCCCTCACTGTATGACCTTTGTGTAGATTGTTTTTCTCAGTATATATTTGCTGATTTGTATCATGAAACAACTGAACTGAAGGGTCCTTATGACTTCTTTCAGCTGTGACATTCCATGATTTGGGGGAGAAACCCTTTGGTTGATAAGGATTCTGTGTAAAAGATAGGAGGCCTGTTCTTTCCCCTACTACTTGTATCCTGTACTTTTAGGACTTCTGTGTTCAGCCCTTGTCTTATCATGTGACCTTTGGCAGTTCACTGCTCCTGCTTAGATTTGGCTTCCCTCATCTGTGAAACGGTCATGGTCATTTAGGCTCTTACTGGCTCTCTCATTCAAGAACTCAGAATTGGTGTCCTCTTGGGAGCTAAGATGAATCCAGCAGCTGTCCTGATGGCAAAGATTGTTTTTTATACTTTCCTGCTGATGCTTCTTAAAGAAAAATTTAGGAAATTGTCAGCTGGAACCTAAGAAAGATACTAGGAAGCTCTTTGCCAGGAGACTTCTGCAAGAGTGGGCCGCCCCTGGTGGGTGCCTGCAGAGAATCCCTTGACCTGTGTTCCCTAGGTTCTGTTTTCCCGTTTGCACATGGACTAAAACCCTTAGTCAGTGCTCTTCCCTGTCCAGCACCCATGCAGGATTTAGAGTGATGGCCTGTGCTAGCTTGGACCTGGGTTCTGCATCCAGGGTGGGCTGTTAAGGCTGTGGTCTCAGGCCTCCCCACTGGCTTGGAGTGAACACCCCCTGAGCACCTGGGCTGGCTTCAGTTGCCAGTCGTGACTACCTTGCCCAGTATTAATGAAATCCCGCCGCCGGTCTGAGGCTTGAGAAACTGTAAATCACAATTTTGTTTACAGTAGCTAGAGGGTCTGCTGAGAGAGTGGATCCATCTGCCCGCAGCAGCCTCAGAGCTTGGGTAGAGGGAAGGAGGATCAGACTGGCTCAGCCTGGATCCTGACCATGGAAGACAGCCTGGCCCTCCCTGCCTGGTCCGCAGAGCAGCGCAGGTGTTTCCCGTCTTTTCCGCCCGCAGAGCTGGTTCTAGGCTGGCCCAGCCGAGCCTCTCCTGACAGTGCCGGTGGCCAGGTGTCAGGTGTGCTCTGAGACACAGAGGCCCAAAGACAGTGCTCAGTTTGGGGTCTCAGCTGATCTCTCATTATGGCAGCAAATGATTCACTGAGGGAGAAACTGAGGCTCAAATGAGATGAGTTTTAAACAGCAGAGCCATGACTCAAACCTAGGTTTTTAGCTTATATTTCAGCTCTCTTTTCTATTATATTATCCCACCCTCCACTTCTGTTAGAGGAGACAAGATGTAAGAGTCCCAGCTCTGAAATCAAACAGACTGGCTCTATCACTCGGTCACTTGGTGACCTTGGGCACATTCCTAAGGTTCTCTGTGTCCCAGTTTCTCCTAAGTGGTAGCTGCTGCTGTTAGTGTGTATCATTGTCTTGGGCTCAGGGCTGGGTGCCCTTTGTGCTGTTAGGAATACTGAGAAAGGTGCAGAAAGAGGCCTGCACAGTAATCATGGGGCTTGGGGGGACTTGTGAAGAGGAAAAGACGAAGACTGCACCTTGTTTTCCTTCGCAGTGGCTCAGGTAACAGGGCAAGTTACCAGTGGGCGGGAGGGGCTGCCTGTCTGGCCCAGCTTGCTCTGTTCTTCCGCGCCTTCTCCTTTTTGTTGTGTTCCTTCTCTAGGATGCCTTTCCAGCCTCTTCCTGGTCATGCTCAGCCCTACCCTCTTACTTTCCACTCTCCTCTGGGGATCCACAGCCCTTTGTACCTGCTTTTATGTTTGTTATTTCAGATTTCCCTCTCTTTTATTGAAAGTATAATTGATTATACTCGTATATATTGTGTTAGTTTCAGGAGCACAGAAAAGTAATTGAATCTGCTTTCTGTATAACAATCTGTTTTCCTGTTACTGTTTAAACTGGAAACTCCTTGAGGGTAGACACAGCTTTGTTCATCTGCATTGCCACTCAGCATAAGGCCCAGCAAGGAAGAGGTAGAAGTTACACAGAAGGAGGCTGGGCCTCTCCAGAGCTACAGGCTTGGGGAGGTAGGGGAAGAGTCTGGCTCAGCTTAGCTGTGGGGAGAACTGCTCCCCGTGTAGTATCTGTGCACCGGTGGGGCAGCTACGCCGGTGCTACAATCAGAAAAAAAGAGGGCCCAGAAATAGTTCTTACAAGTTAAATAGACACCTCAGCATAGAAGGCTATGTAAATGACAAAAGAAATTCCTAGCACCTACTGTGGCAGTGAGGGGTGAGTATCTGTATCTGTCAGGCACAGGGGACTGTGGGCGGTAGAGAAGCAGATAGAATATATGGGGAGAGGGGATTCCAGAACGGGATAATTATTGGAGCCTCACATTCTCACCCTGAAAACTGGCACCCTGAAAATTCTGTCACTCTGCACTCTGTTCACATGTCAGCATCTCATTTGTTTACACCCTCCTCCCTTGCCTCAAGCCCGATTGTGTTAACAGTTGACCTCATTTTGCTAAAATCTATTTGTAGCACTCAGGCTGGGAATTTTGCCACCCTCTGGCTCCCCAGGCCCGAACCAGCTTCCCTGGGTTAGCTGTGTTCATCTTGCCGGCCATGCCTGCTCTCGTGAAGCCTCTGTAGTTTCTCCGTGGCTGTGTTCACTGGTGACAGGTGGATTCTGAGAGCTGAGTTCCCGTAGAGGCTATGAGGACAGCGCGCCAGACTTTTCTTCTTTTCTTTAATTTATTTTAATTGGGGATAATTACTTTACAATATTGTGATTTTTTTTGCCATACATCAACATGAATCAGCCATAGGCATACATGTGTCCCCTCCTCCTGAACCCCCCTCCCACCTCCTTCCTCACCCCATCCCTCCAGGTTGTCACAGAGCACCAGCTCTGGGTTCTCTGCATCATGTGTCAAAACTCCCACTTTGCCAGACTCTTCTTGTTCCCAGGAGCTGGTATTTGCCTTCTGTATGCACTTTATATCGTTCCTACCCTTCCTGCTAGAACTTCCCTTTCTTCTTCCTTTTTGCCTCCTTTCCACCTTTGCTAAGTGCCTGCTCTGGTCAGGCTCTATGCTAAGTGTGAGGCTACAGAGATAAATAAGTCTTGTGCCCTGGTCTTAAGGAACCCACAGTGACTGATATGAAAGCTGAAAAGCAGACAGGGCAATCCTTGAGAAAATGCATGTTAGCTGTCCAGTGAATGGGTTGGTCAGGGACTCCTAGTCCAGAGGAGAAGGAATGGACAGGACTCTGTAAACTGTGGTGGGCTGGGAAGGTGGTAGGAATCGAAGAATGGGACTCAGGTTATGATAGGAAGAAGAACATCATGAATAAGGCACAAACTAGATTCTTAGTTTCTCTATTTCTCCTTCTTTTTTCCTGACACAGTAGTTTATAGATTTTTGTATTAGGGCTCTCCAGAGAAACAGAACCAATAGTATATATAGATATATGTATGAGGAGGTTTATTATGAAAATTGATTCATGCTATCTTGGAGGCCAAGAAGTCCCACAGTCTTCCATATATAAGCTGGAACCCAGGAAAGGTGGGGTTGTAGTTCAATCTGAGTCTGCAGGCTGAGGACCAGGGGAGCTGATGGTGTGTGAATCCCTGTGAGTCTGAAGACCAAGAGCCAGGAGTGCCAATGTAGGTGAGCAGAGGAAAATGGATGTGTAAACTAAAGCTAGAGAGCATATTTGCCCTTCCTCTGCCTTTTGGTTCTGTTCAGACCCTTAGTGCCATGTGGACAATTGGTTGATGCCCAGCCTCATTAATGAAGATGACCTTTTTAACTCAGTCTACTGATTCAAATATTAATCTTATATGAAGACAACTCCACAGACACACCCAGGAATAATTCTTTATCATCTATCCAGACACCCCTTAGCCCAGTCAAGGTGACACATAGAGTTAACCATTAGGGATTCCCTTAGAACTCAAAATTCTCCAAGCCAGGCTTCAATAGTATGGAAACTGTGAACTTCCAGATGTTCAAGCTGGATTTAGAAAAGGCACAGGAACCAGAGATCAAATTGCCAACACTGGTTGGATCATTAAAAAAGCAAGAGAGTTCCAGAAAAATATCTACTTTTGCTTTATTGACTATGCCAAAGCCTTTGACTGTGTGGACTATAACAAACTGTGGAAAATTCTAAAAGAGATGGGAATACCAGACCACCTGACCAGCCTCTTGAGAAATCTGTATGCAGGTTAGGAAGCAACAGTTAGAACTGGACATGGAACAACAGACTGGTTCCAAATAGGCAAAGGAGTATGTCAAGGCTGTATATTGTCACCCTGCTTATTTAACTTCTATGCAGAGTACATCATGAGAAACGCTGGACTGGAAGAAGCACAAGCTGGAATCAAGATTGCCGGGAGAAATATCAATAACCTCAGATATGCAGATGACACCACCCTTATGGCAGAAAGTGAAGAGGAGCTAAAGAGCCTCTTGATGAAAGTGAAAGTGGAGAGTGAAAAGTTGGCTTAAAATTCAACTTTCAAAACTAAGATCATGGCATCTAGTCCCATTACTTCATGGTAAATAGATGGGGAAACAGTGGAAGCAGTGAGAGACTTCATTTTGGGGGGCTTCACAGTCACTGCAGATGGTGACTGCAGCCATGAAATTAAAAGATACTTGCTCCTTGGAAGGAAAGTTATGACCAACCTAGACAGCATATTAAAAAACAGAGACATTACTTTACCAACAAAGGTCCATCTAGTCAAAGCTATGGTTTTTCCAGTAGTCATGTATGGATGTGAGAATTGGACTATAAAAAAAGCTGAGCACCAAAGAAATGATGCTTTTGAACTGTGGTGTTGGAGAAGACTCTTGCGAGTCCCTTGGACTGCAAGGAGATCCCACCAGTTCATCCTAAAGGAAATCAACCTTGAATATTCATTGGAAGGACTGATTCTGAAACTCTAATACTTTGGACACCTGATGTGAAGAACTGACTCATTTGAAAAGACCCTGATGCTGGGAAATATCGAAGGCAGAAGGAGAAGGGGATGGCAGAGGATGAGATGGTTGGATAACATCACCGACTCAGTGGAAATGAGTTTGAGTAAACTCTGGGAGTTGGCGATGGACAGGGAGGCCTGACATGCTGCAGTCCATGGGGTCACAAAGAGTCGGACATGACTGAGTGGCTCAGCTGAACTGAACTAGGACCATGGACCCCACTGAAGGGAACTGACAATTCTCACATCTATTTCTCTGAACACCTCAAAGTACTTTCATTTACAACTAGGCATTTAATCTTTTAGCAATTCTGTGATAATGCATTTTACAGCTAAGGAAGCTGAGACCAAGATGGGGGAGGTGAATTTCATAACAAATTAGGGCAGGGGTAAGGATAGAAGTCAAAGTTCCTAATACTTTATGCAATATGCTTCCTCTGTTGAAATAAGAATTTCTCTACACAAGGCCTTATTTTTAACCTCAAAGACCTGGTCATTCAGTTTTTGGATCTTCACTCTCTGATGGCAGTGCCACAGTCAGCTCCCAGCAAGTTGAGGGGGGAAACAAAGGCAGTGGAATTCCTATAGTTGCACTTGGACTAGATCAGGGGATATAGGTGTACCCTGGTGAGACATGTTTGCATGTAATAAAGCAGAAACAATACCTGCTGCATAAGTATGAGAAAGTGGGAGGTAGCAGAAAGACCATGCAGTCAAACAAATCTGGATTTGAATTCCAGCTCTGTCACTTTCATGGACTCTGACTAGTCAGTGTCTCTATGGAACCTCACTTTTCTGGTCTTCAGCATGGGAATACTCTACTGTATAGATTAGTTGTGAGAATTTGAAATGTTAATGTAAATATCTGATACATTTTATGTTTTCTCTATTTCCCTTCTTAAAAAAAATTCCTTCTTATGTGGATTAAAGAGAGGGAGATATCACACCTAAGGCTTTTCAGTGAAGACTCAACCTCACAAATATTTATTGAGTGGCTTCTGTGTTCTGGTCAGTGCTGTGCTTGGTGCTGGCCACAGAGTAAATCAACCAGATTAGACTCATTTTCTTCCCACCAAGCTTGGTAGCCCACAGGCTGTTGACAGGCAACGTGTCTGAGTTTCAGCTGTGCATCTGACAAGGCAGAAGGATATAGGGGATAAATGCTTATGTATTTAAGTGGAGTCAGAACTCACTGAAGAGGTCCAGAGGGTACTGATAGGTGGAACAATATTAACTTAGAAGAGAGGGTGATGGATAGATCCTATCCTTGTTCCTGGTAATTCAGTATTTTTATTCATGAGCTGGATGAAAATATGAAGCTGGAAAAAATAGCATCTTGTTTCAAATTGATCTGGACAAGGTAGAATAAGGAACTGAGTAGAATTGATTGGTGCCTGATCTGTATGCCCACCTCAAGGGCTTTGAGGTGTTGGAGGCAATAGGGGGAGGGAGCTAGTCACATGAAAAATTGTTGGAATGTAGTACCTTTGACTTTGGATAGGAATGTTGGGGATGTTGGAGGTGAGAAACTCTGGGAATCCAACATGAAAAGTCCTTAATAAATAGGGGAGACAAAGAGCACCCTAGCCTGTGGTGGAGGCTGGATGGGAGGTAGGTGTGTTCCAGAAAGTAAGGCAACTCGCTATACTGCAGAGATATTGCTTCTTGTGATCTAAGGACAGGGGCGTGGGAACATGAGCATGGCTGCCAGTGCAGACCTTCCAGGAAGCTGGAGGGTGGCTGTTGGAGGGCCCTCAGTTGCTCAGTCATGTCAACTCTTTGCGACCTCTTGGACTGTAGCTTACCAGTCTTCTCTGTCCTGTGGGATTCTCCAGGCAAGAATCCTGGAGTGGGTTGTCATTCCCTTCAACAGGGGAGCTTCTTGACCCAGGGATCAAACGTGGTCTCCTGCATTGAAGGTAGATTCTTTACCATTTGGGCCACCAGGGAAGCAACCAGTTCCTCTGTACAGTCTGGCATAGACATGTGAAGGACATGGCTACACCCTGGACCTAGTAACTCCCCTCCCATGGATGGAAATAGCATGTGCTAATCTGTCCTTGATTTCACACCATCCCCATGTCCTATTGCTCAGCCTTTCAGTGAGGAGCTATGAATATAACCCTTTTTGTCAAAGTGGGCATCAGCTTCATGAGGTGGAATTTCAGCTACATGTGTCTTTTCCTGCTGTCTGTCTAGACCCTGCCCCAACTTGGTGGCTCCACTGGGTCCTTTTGGGTTCCCCTCAGCCCCTTACTGGGCAGTGAGATTCTGTCAGTCCCCCCGCCCCTTCCCCAACACCAGGTGACCCACTGTGCACAGGAGGTTATTACCTCTCTCCCCTTGTCTGGGGCTTTTCTTAGCCATTGCTGCTCTATTTCTAGCGGAGTACAGTGCAGGCAGGGCATACAACAGCAGCCTCTTTCCCTCCTGGTATCTCTTTCAGTCTTCGGTGCTGTGGCCCAGAGCCTAGGTCTGGCACACTGGGGACCAGTCTCAGGCTCCAGGACTGCCCCTCTGCTGGTCAGCTCAGTTCTTGGGACACGGCATTTGTTCTTATCTTCTGATGTTATTCCTTGTTTAGCTTTTCATGTTGCTCTCTCCAGAGCAAAGCATTGCTTTGAACCCCAGCTGGTGGACAGGGCCCTGGCACTTCACCAGTAGCCGCCAGGTATTCTCTGGAGGTAGACCCGGCCCTCTGTTCTGGGGCATCCTGATGCTGCTCCTGTTGTACCTGGTCTCTGGGTGAACCACAGCCTAGATAGAAATGCTCTCTGTGGATGAGACTTGCAGACTCTATATGATCTAGTCTTTGTACCTTGCACCTAGAATAGCCTCGTGGTCTGGGAGACCCAGCTCCTGCAGTAACCTCAGCCCCACAGCCAGTGCTCTAGTGACTTTGCTTGTACCCTTACCAGCCACCCCTCTTCTGCCTACTGTAGTATCTTGTGTTTCTTACCCTGTAGGGTAGAAGCCACTGCATCTGGGCGCACGGGCCCGCTGCAGCCCAGAAAGGCTGGGAAGTGCTGAGAAGGCACTAGTTCTCTTCACTGCACATGAGGGAAGTGTGATCCAGTGAGCTTCCTATTTTGCTCTAAGGCCTCTCATCCTTTCCAAACTAGGCCTTGACCTAGCAGAGAAATAAGCAGAGTGTGGCGAGTGTGTGTCAAAGAAGAGAAACCAGTTCCTCTTGAGTGGGAAGGCTTTGTGGAGGAGGAGACACACAGAGTGTGTGAGGCTGAGCAGGCAGTGGGCACCCTGACTCACTGTGCCCTTCCTCTCTGGCAGTGACCCGCCATAACCACCTCAAGGACTTCATGCTGGTGGTGTCTATTGTTATTGGTGTGGGTGGCTGCTGGTTTGCCTATATCCAGAACCGTTACTCCAAGGAGCACATGAAGAAGATGATGAAGGACCTGGAGGGCTTACACCGAGCCGAGCAGAGTCTGCATGACCTTCAGGAAAGGTAAGGCCCCGTCCCTGCCCCCTGACCCTGGTGTTCCAGCTCTTGGGAGCCTCCAGTTTCCACCTGAGATGTGGGCTGTCTGGCTTCCGAGACCCTGCTGACATGGTGGCCCAGGCTGTGCCATGCTCCCAAACCTGCGTCAGAGCCTAGGTTCCTGCCGTTGCAGTTACACAGGCAAGTGTCCCTCCCCAGAGCAGAAGCTTATTTCTATCCTTTCTCCCCCAGAGCTTCAGAGGGAGAAGTGTGGAGCTGCTGGAAGGTCTTGAGCTTCCCTGGTTGGATGGCTTATGTGGGGTTATTCCATCCTCCATACCACCTCTTGACTGCTTCCCTTTCCATAGAAGTAGACATATTACTGTCCTTTCCCAAAGAAACCTCTCAAAGCTGTCTTCCTAATACCTTTCATGCTGTCTTATACGGCATCTAAATCTCACTTGTTGTATGTGTGCTGTGCTCAGTCTGACTCTTTGCAGCCCATGGACTGTAATCTGCCAGGCTTCTCTGTCCATGGAATCTTCCAGGCAAGAATTCTGGAATAGGGTGCCATTTGCTACTCCAGGGGATCTTCTCAACCCAGGGACTGAACCCAGGTCTCTTGCGTCTCCTGTGTTGGCAGGCAGATTCTTTACCACTAGCACCACCTGGGAAGCACCCACTGTTGTGACTGGGTAAATCCCTTTCCTTTCTGGGACTTATTTCCTCATTAGTAATGTAAAGGAGTTGAACTAGGAGCATACCAGGACATTTTAGCTCTGATAGTCTGAGGTTCTGTTTGAATAAAGCATGGCTTAGAAACTATGGTAGAAGATCTAGCTGTGAAGGGAAGGTGACAGTCCGCCAGCCAACCTAAGTACTTCCTGACATCTAGGAACCAGGTCTGTGTGTGGAATTGGAAGGAAATCACTGCTTCTGGGCCACAGAGCACACACTTAAGAAGGAGCAGTGACTCAGTGCCAGCCTATAGGAAGAGAGCTGCAAGGACTGGAATGGCACGGAGGCAGGAGATGAATGGATGTGGAGTCTGAGGAGGTGGCCTTGAAAGATGGGTAGGAAAGATTAACCTGGTGGTTGTGGTTGAGTGTATAGAGTGAGGCCAGATCCCCGGTACCTTTGGACTCACATGTTGCTGCTGCTGCTGCTAAGTCGCTTCAGTCGTGTCCACATGTTAGTAGGATGCAAAAGGCAATAGAGAATTAGTGTGGGTATTTGACTTTTTTGCCTTGTTTTGGTTTTAAGAAAAGGAGAGGCCTACTTCAGGAGTGTTTGTCAGAAAATGATTCCGACAGCCTAGGGACTCCTGTTGGGGAGTCTTTGCAGGAATCCACGTAAAAAGAAGTGAAGTCTGTCTCTTTTCTATTATTTTTATTTTTTTTTGGAAGGATGGGGAAATGGTTTCTTAAGAACTGGATATTGTTAAGTACATTTAAGCATTATTTTTTGTAATCACCACAACCCTCTTAGGGAGGTATTGTTATCCCAATTTTAGAGTTGAAGAAATGAAGCCTTAGAGAGGGTGAGTGTCCGTATGTAGTAAGTTAGGAATTTCTTTAACCACAGGCTGCTGCCTCAGTAAAGGTACCCCTAGCAGATTTGTTTCCATGGGCTTTTAGGAGGCAAGAGTAGTTTTATCTTTGAGCTGATTCCCGACTACTTTGCTGGGCCCCTTGTTCTTGGGCCCTTTTCCAACTGGGGGCTAAATGCTGCTATGTGGGCAGTCCCCATTCTTCATTTGTCTGAAAAACATGTACTGTTTTCATTCCAAAGGCAAAGAATCTAGGCAGGAGGCATTCCAAGTTTGGGGATAAAACTAAACTCCCAGCCCTCCCTGCTCCCCAGGCCTCCAGAGATAACTGGCCGCTGTGGCACTTTGAGAAACGAATGCACACCCCTCCCAACCCAAGACAGGCTCACACCTGTGCACACACATATCTTCCTCTGACACGGGCCCATGTGCCTCTTTGTGCCTCCTTACTTTGGCAGGCCTACACTGCCAGTCACCAAAGAGCTTTTCCCAGAGCTCCTGATGCTTTAGGTGAATAACTGTAATGCTATGTGTGCATTCCAGTTAAGATTTCACTGGGTTCCAAGATAATTCTTTGAGGCAGGCAGGAATTTTGAGTCCCACTTAAAAAGGAAGAAACAGGCCTGGTCCAGGGAACAGACTTGTCCACAGTCACACAGCTGCATAGATCCTAGCTGTGGTCAGACTGTCTGCTTTTCTTACTTCTGATGGTACCTGATTGCTCCCTTCAAGGTGCTCAGTCTTCTGTGAAGGAGACGGGGTGGGCCCAGGCTTGATTTTACATTTATCGGCTCATTTCTTCACCCAGTAGTATTTACTGATCTTCATCTCTATTACATCCAAAATGGGTCAGTTTTGATTCTACTTTAAAGGCACTCCCTATTGTATGAAGAAGACAGGCATATCGTAGACTTTTCAGAAGAGGCTGCTTTCAGAGAGGCTAATATTTCAGTGAAGAATTGCATCTCTAATTTCAAGCAGTTGAGTCATGGGAGAGTACAATAAAGGAGGATATTCAGGGCAAGGAGATTGTGCTGGAAATGGCGCCCCTGACTTGTTTTTTTGTTGTGCACATAGCGCCACCTGCTGAGTGCCTCGACGAGGTTCAATTCCTTTTCACTCCAGGGACAAAGTGCGCAGAAGGCTGCAATTTGTCAGCGGAAAGCTTGCAGCTTAGGCATTTTTCCTCTTCCCTCCTTATTAGTTCACCACCTCTTTTGAGGCTCCAGCCACTGGCAGATCTGGACTTGGGATCCTTTAGAGGTCAGTTCTGTTTCTGCCTCTCCCGTTTGCCTGCTTGATGAACTCAGCGGTCAGTGGGCTTTTCCGTGGTCCTGCTTGTGCTGCAGCCTGTCTTCTCTCTTCTGTGCCTCAAGTCTAAGCCATGTAGCACTCGTTTTCTTCCTCTTCCTTTCCCCTTATCCTGTAACATAGTGGTTCCGACTAAGGTAGGAAGACCTGACAGTAGCTAAGTCCTTTCCCTCTTCCAGAGGGACCAGCTAATGCTTATTCTTTCTTCTGGGTCTAACCCAGGCCTCACCTTCCCCTACTCCTTTCAGACAGAGTTGATCACTCCATCCTTCGGGCCTACCCAACACTTTATTTCTCTATTACAGAACTTATCACACCGTGTGCACCTGTCTGTTTACTTGTCTATATTGGACTAGGCCATGAGCACCTCAGTGGCAGGGACAGTTTCTCACTCATCTTCATATATCTAGGAGTCACACAGGGCTTGGCATTTCATAGACACCTTAAAGTACTAGGTGAAGGAATAGGTGAATGAATGAATGAATGAACATAGATATGTAGTGCAAAGAAAGGGAAGAAGGAAGGAAGCTTAGCTGGATGGATGAAGGATTTTGTCAGTAAACAGAGGGAATGTGTGGGTGGGTCCAAGGGCATATTTTCATTATAAGTGGTGCCCTTGAGAAAGAATGTGCTTAGGAAGGGAACTTACGGTCGGGGGCATGAGGGGCTCCCCCAAATCCTGCCCAGCCCCTTTAGCATGAATTTCATGTTTCTGTGCTTTGGGGATTTAGGTACTCAGGAGTCCAAGAGGTACAGCTCAATAGTTCCCTTCTCATCTTCCTTAAATCTCCCCATGACCATCACCCTGAGCTTGACCATTTCACCGTCAAGCTTTCCCTGGGTCTCTGGTCTATGTTTCAGGGTATTCTACACTGATCGCACCTTCCAGATACCTTGGTATAAGGATAGTAAATGTGCAATTTGAACACATAAAGATTAGAATTCTGGCCTCAATTCTGTCTGCCATTTGTTCCCTTTCCTAAGCCTTTCTGTCCATACCTGGCCCAGGCTGATAATTGTACAGTGTATCATTATCTGCAGGGAGGCAAACGTGGAAGACCTTGTAAACTAGTAATTGTTATGATCTGAGTATGTGAGACATCTTGTTGTTGTTTAGTCAGTAAGTCGTGTCTGACTCTGGGACCCCATGGACTCCAGCACTCCAGGCTCTCTTGTCCTTCACTGTCTCCCCAACACCTTAGAAGGAAGGATTCAGATACCCTGGAACCCTGGCTTCACAGCCTTTGTTACTGGCAGCAGAATGATGGTCCAAATGACTAGGGTAATGACATGGTTGCTGTTGGTCCTGAGCTGCCTCACCAGGGCCAGGCAGGTGGCAGGGTAGGGAGAGTATATTCTGAGTGCTGGAGGCTTCATCTTCCCCTTGATGCTATGCCCAGCTTGATGGCAAGCTGGCGGGCACTGCCTGGCCTGGCCTCCTCCAGCTCCCTGCGTTGTCTCCAGGCTGCACAAAGCCCAGGAGGAGCACCGCACAGTGGAGGTGGAAAAGGTGCACCTGGAGAAGAAGCTGCGCGACGAGATCAACCTTGCCAAGCAGGAAGCCCAGAGGCTGAAGGAGCTGCGGGAGGGCACGGAGAATGAGCGGAGCCGCCAGAAATATGCTGAGGAGGAGCTGGAGCAGGTAGGAGAGTCTACAGTCCCGAGGCGCTGGGGTCAAAGGGCAGGAGCCAAGGGTCTGGCCAAGAGTAGTGGACAAGGTGCAGAAATGATCACTGCGGTTGTGAAAGCACAGTGAATAACAGGTGAGTAGTTGTTCTGTCCCTTTTTAGTTGAGGTACATCTACAGATCGTAAGTATACAGCTGGCATGCTTTACATACGCGTGTACCTGTGTCACCACCGTCCACATCAAGGTACAGAATCTCATAAGCACTCAGAGGGCTCACTTCTGCTTCCCCTTTCTCCCTGTCAGTACTGAAAGGTAACTACAGTCGTAACCTCTAAACCAGATTAGTTTTACCTGATTTTTAACGTCATGTAAATAGCATTATACAGTATGTATTCTTTTGTGTTTGGTTTCTTTAATTGAACATTATATCTGTGAGAGGAACCGTGTTATTGCATGTAGTGATAATTAGTTTATTTCTGTTGCTGAGTGTTAATCCCTTGTATGGATATACTATAAATTATTTATCCATTCTCCTGTTGATAGACATTTGGGTTGTTTGCAAATTTGTTTTCTTTCAAAACTTCTTTGTGGGCATCACTTATTTGTTTTGGATATGTAACAGGGCATTCATAAATTTGTTTTGAGAAACTGGCAATTTTTCAGAATGATTGTACCAATCTGTACAGCCACTAGTGATAGTGTGAGAGTTCTACTTGAGCTACAGCCTGAGTATTTTTAGGCATTTTCATTTCATACATTATGATGTGGATGTAATAGTATCTTATTGTGATTTTAATTTTAATTTTCCTATTGACCAATAATATTGAATACCTTTTCATAAATTTATTGATGACTTTATTTGGGAATCTTCTAATTTAAAAAATTGGGATTCAGTTAAAAACACTTCCTAACTTTTATTGTGATTTCTTTTTGACCCATGGTTATTTAAAAGTGTGTTGCCTAATTGTCAAACACTTGGGGACTTTTATGTTTATCTTTCTCATTGATTTCCAGTTTAATTTTGCCGTGTTCAAAGAACATGTGCTTTGACCACAGGTTCCAGTACTTTCAAACATGTTGAAACTTGGATGATGTAAGCAGACTATAGAAAACAACTAAAAGGCAAAGAGTGTCAGACTGGATAAAAAGCAAAACCCAATTATATGCTGTTTACAACAGATATGCTTTAGAAATAAGGATACAAAATGGTTAAAAGTAAAAAGATGAGAAAAGATATAAATATATGATAAACACTAAGGAAAATAAAGCAGGAGTAGCTATGTTAATGTCAGACAAAATAGACTTAGAGAAAAAAGTATTACTAGAGACAAAAATGAGCATTTCATGTAAGATAAATGTGTGAATTAAACAGTAATATATAATAACCTTTAATTTGGATACACCTAATAATATAGTTTAAAATATATGTGTGTGTGTGTGTGTGTGTGTGTGTGTGTGTGTGTAAAGCAAAAGTTAAGAAAACCTTAAAGGATAATAGACAAATTTCATAATCAAATTTAGAGATTTTTAGCATCCCCCTCCCAATAATAAGCAGCCAAAAGTATCAGTAAGTGTTGTCTCCAGGCTGCACAAAGCCCAGGAGGAGCACCGCACAGTGGAGGTGGAAAAGGTGCACCTGGAGAAGAAGCTGCGCGACGAGATCAACCTTGCCAAGCAGGAAGCCCAGAGGCTGAAGGAGCTGCGGGAGGGCACGGAGAATGAGCGGAGCCGCCAGAAATATGCTGAGGAGGAGCTGGAGCAGGTAGGAGAGTCTACAGTCCCGAGGCGCTGGGGTCAAAGGGCAGGAGCCAAGGGTCTGGCCAAGAGTAGTGGACAAGGTGCAGAAATGATCACTGCGGTTGTGAAAGCACAGTGAATAACAGGTGAGTAGTTGTTCTGTCCCTTTTTAGTTGAGGTACATCTACAGATCGTAAGTATACAGCTGGCATGCTTTACATCCGCGTGTACCTGTGTCACCACCGTCCACATCAAGGTACAGAATCTCATAAGCACTCAGAGGGCTCACTTCTGCTTCCCCTTTCTCCCTGTCAGTACTGAAAGGTAACTACAGTCGTAACCTCTAAACCAGATTAGTTTTACCTGATTTTTAACGTCATGTAAATAGCATTATACAGTATGTATTCTTTTGTGTTTGGTTTCTTTAATTGAACATTATATCTGTGAGAGGCAACCGTGTTATTGCATGTAGTGATAATTAGTTTATTTCTGTTGCTGAGTGTTAATCCCTTGTATGGATATACTATAAATTATTTATCCATTCTCCTGTTGATAGACATTTGGGTTGTTTGCAAATTTGTTTTCTTTCAAAACTTCTTTGTGGGCATCACTTATTTGTTTTGGATATGTAACAGGGCATTCATAAATTTGTTTTGAGAAACTGGCAATTTTTCAGAATGATTGTACCAATCTGTACAGCCACTAGTGATAGTGTGAGAGTTCTACTTGAGCTACAGCCTGAGTATTTTTAGGCATTTTCATTTCATACATTATGATGTGGATGTAATAGTATCTTATTGTGATTTTAATTTTAATTTTCCTATTGACCAATAATATTGAATACCTTTTCATAAATTTATTGATGACTTTATTTGGGAATCTTCTAATTTAAAAAATTGGGATTCAGTTAAAAACACTTCCTAACTTTTATTGTGATTTCTTTTTGACCCATGGTTATTTAAAAGTGTGTTGCCTAATTGTCAAACACTTGGGGACTTTTATGTTTATCTTTCTCATTGATTTCCAGTTTAATTTTGCCGTGTTCAAAGAACATGTGCTTTGACCACAGGTTCCAGTACTTTCAAACATGTTGAAACTTGGATGATGTAAGCAGACTATAGAAAACAACTAAAAGGCAAAGAGTGTCAGACTGGATAAAAAGCAAAACCCAATTATATGCTGTTTACAACAGATATGCTTTAGAAATAAGGATACAAAATGGTTAAAAGTAAAAAGATGAGAAAAGATATAAATATATGATAAACACTAAGGAAAATAAAGCAGGAGTAGCTATGTTAATGTCAGACAAAATAGACTTAGAGAAAAAAGTATTACTAGAGACAAAAATGAGCATTTCATGTAAGATAAATGTGTGAATTAAACAGTAATATATAATAACCTTTAATTTGGATACACCTAATAATATAGTTTAAAATATATGTGTGTGTGTGTGTGTGTGTGTGTGTGTGTGTGTGTAAAGCAAAAGTTAAGAAAACCTTAAAGGATAATAGACAAATTTCATAATCAAATTTAGAGATTTTTAGCATCCCCCTCCCAATAATAAGCAGCCAAAAGTATCAGTAAGAATATAAAAAGTTAAACATGACTGATCAGTTTGACCTCATTGCTGCCTACAGAGCGTTTTGCCCGAGCACCGTGGACTACACGTCCACTGCAGTGCTTGCGTGTCGCTTCTGCTCCATCCTTGCCTCTCCTTCCGGGTATCCGGTACTTATGTCAGCCCTTTGGACTCTGTTCCGCATGTCTCTTATGCTTAGTTCTGTTCTTCTTTTCCTCCCTCTGTGCTTTGGTTTGGTTATTTTATATTAATCTGTCTTTGAGTTCCCTAATCTTGTTTTTTGCCAAGAACATTGCGGTATTTAGCTCATACAGTGGAATCCTACTCTCAGATAATGTATTTTTCTAGAATGGCCATTTTACTGTTTTATTGATTCTGTTCCCTGTCCAGAGTTTCCCCATATTTTTCTTTAACATTTTAGTCATAGTTGCCTTAAAGTCCGTGACGGGTAACTCTTAGCATCTGGATCATTTGTGGGACTGCTTGTTTTTCCTCTTGATTATTACTTCTATTTGCCTGCCTCTTCTCATGTCTAGTAATTTAGAAAATGCTGGATAGTGTGCATAAAGAATAATAAAGGCCACAGTTGATTTTCATCTTCTGTCAGATATAGGGTTTAGTTAGGTATGCTGGGTGAGGATCTGGTCATCTCAAGCCAATGAGAGACTGAAATGTGTCAGAACTGGGTTGTAGTTTAGTAAAAGTTGGTCCAAGCCTCATTTGTCCCTGTTTCTCAGGCATTCTGCTTTCTGACTTTTTATTGAGATCTGGTGAATTTATTTCTTCCCAGTCCTGAATGAGATTATTTCTGCCCCTTGGACATTTTTAAGTTAGCTCTTTGGCCTCCTACTCCTCATAACTTTAAAGTTTTGCAGCTCTCTTGAGGAGAGGACTGGCTGTGTGCTTGAGTCAGATCCCTTCTTTCTTGCAATGCCTTGTCTCCTAAGCATTGTGATATTATGGGAGATTTTATTCCACTCTTTGGCCTAGCTACCTATTCTCTTGCACAGCCCCAGAGTGCAGTAAATGCTGAATAAAGAAACTGGATGTGTCTGTCTCTCGCTCTTTACCTGTGATCCCCCTGTTCCCTGTTTTGTAATTGTTTCTCTCATTGCACGATTTTTGAGCGTGTTTGAGCAGCCCTTCATGTGCCTCCCCAATTGTCATACTTACTTCTACTTGCTCTCTTTTCTCTCTCCATTCTCCCTTTAAGCTGATCAATCCTTCAAC
This sequence comes from Madoqua kirkii, assembly GCA_006408675.1. Classification (NCBI taxonomy): domain Eukaryota; kingdom Metazoa; phylum Chordata; class Mammalia; order Artiodactyla; family Bovidae; genus Madoqua; species Madoqua kirkii. Next base: position 19,220 of record SJYC01020799.1, read on the forward strand.
TGCTTTTAATGTAGAACTTGATCCTCCATTTCCAGACTCAGTGTATTAGTTGCTAAGGTGTCTGCTCCTCATTTTAAATCTATAAAGCCAGGAGTGGGCTATTTTGTAGTTTCCTTTTCAAGGAACAAAAACCCAATGAAGCTTGGTCCTCTCATGGGCTCTCAGAGGAGTGAGGTGCTTTGTCCTTAGCTAAGGCCCTCCTGATCTATATTAGTCTCAGGGGCAGACCCCAGACCTGCTGTGGGATACTTCCGCATGGGCTAAAGTTGGACACTAGACTGCTCTCAATCCCCTTTCTCTGGGATTCTGAACAGTGAAAAGTCAGTGTTCAGATGGGGGAGCTGGGGATTGTTAATATTGGTAGCCTGGGTGAGATAGAAGGAATTCAGCATAGATAATGGGTTCTGTATGTACAGTACTTTCCAGACCTTTCATATTTAAGTGCTTTGTGGCCATCTGCTTCATTTTATGCTCCTTGCTTAGAAGTCAGTGAAGAGATGTCTGCTTATACATTGGTCCTTTCTGATCTTGGCCTCTGTTGGCAACACCCATGTTAGGTATAAGCTTGCTTGTTGTTTTCTTGCCTTGTAGAGAGTGCCCATTACAGCCTACCCACCCTGATCAATGAGGGAATCACAAAGTCTCTGGGCTAGAGGAGCCTTTGGAGAGTGTTCAGGCCAGTTGCCTCCTGCATTTTGAAGGTCTTTCTGACATGAGCTCTTTCCACACCTCTCAGGATGGGGAGCTCACTCTCTTCTGAGATCATCACTTTGCTTACAGTTTGGATTTGCCTGGGACAAGGTCTTACACCAAGCGAGATCTTCTTTAGGAAGCATATGGTCACACAGCCAGTTGAGTGACAGACCAGGGACCAGGTCAGATTTCCAGACTCTCACCCAAGTGCTTTTCTTGCCACATTGTGAGGGCTTGGGTCCAAGAATAGATCCAAGCTCTCAGAAAGAAAAGGATTCACTGAGATAACCTGTACCTCATGAGAGCAGGGAAAATTGCTGAGACTGGCTGTATGACCAGGAGAAGTGGCTAATATGTGAGAAAAGAATCTTCTAGTCTGGCAGCAAAAAAATAAATAAAAGAAAGAAAAAAAAAGTCTCCATTTGACTTCTGGTTGACACTACTAAATATGTAGACCTTGAGTAGGTTACTTTCCTTCTCCAAGCTTGGTTTCTTATATATAAATACAGAAAATAATCCTTGCCCTTTCTCCCTCTTGTGAGAGTGGTGAAGCTTAGATGAGACGGAAGAAAAGAAGGCTGATGTATCATATAGAGGCACTGGAGAGGGCCTTGGTAATAGTAAGGACTCGTATGCTCTTGGCTCACAGGTACGGGAGGCCTTGAGGAAAGCAGAGAAGGAGCTGGAATCGCATAGCTCATGGTATGCTCCAGAGGCCCTTCAGAAGTGGCTGCAGCTGACGCACGAGGTGGAGGTGCAGTACTACAACATCAAGAAACAAAATGCCGAGAAGCAGCTGCTGGTGGCCAAGGAGGGGGTGAGACCTGCCCTCCTGCTGCGCTCTGCTCGCCTCCTTGCCCCACCCCCTCACTTGCCCTTTTTCCTCCTCTCTGCCTCTCTATATCCCTCTGATGGACGAAGAGACACCCTGGTGTTGAGTTTTGTTTCTTTTCCTGATGCAGTTTCTAATAATGTCCTCAAGCTTCTGGAGAAGGGTGCAGGGCTACTCCCACCTGCCTTCTTGGAAAGGTGAAGTGGAGGCAGGTAGAGGGAAGTCTCCGCTGGCCCCAGACTGACACAGGGACAGCCTCCTGGAGTCAGGATCCCTAGGCTCCTCTCATTGCTTCTGTTTTCTTTTTCTACTCTTTCCTCTCCCATTGGCTTCCATTTTTCTTTCCCATATTCTCTTCCTTTTTCTCATGCTGCCTAAACTGTGCTAGGAGGAGGGGGAGCCAGCCACAAAATAACATTTTTCATTTTTCCAACCTCTACTCCCTGCTCTTTTTAAGCTGAGGGCCTCATCTTTGCAGGCTGAGAAGATAAAAAAGAAGAGAAACACACTCTTTGGCACCTTCCACGTGGCCCACAGCTCTTCCCTGGATGATGTGGATCACAAAATCTTAACAGCTAAGTAAGTCACACCTGCTGCCCAGCTCTGGCAATGTCCATCCCATCCTCAGAGTTGGAGGGTGTCCAGGGCCTCCAGTCCTGATTCTGTTTCTTCACTGGAAGAGGTACAGCCCTGTCTCCTACCTCAGCCCTTAACTACCTCCCACACTGCTCTTAAGTCTATGATTCAAGTGTGCTTCTTACATACACATACTGGCCCCGCCCCTGCACCTTGTTCCTCTGAGAAGATGCCTCCTTTCTCCTGGGGCGTAGGCCCAGCCCATGCCCCCCTTTGCCTTCTTCTCTCTTCAGGCAAGCTCTGAGCGAGGTGACAGCAGCGCTGAGGGAGCGCCTGCACCGCTGGCAGCAGATCGAGATCCTCTGTGGCTTCCAGATTGTCAACAACCCTGGCATCCATTCCCTGGTGGCTGCCCTCAACATAGACCCCAGCTGGATGGGTAGCACGCGCCCCAACCCCGCCCACTTCATCATGACCGACGACGTGGATGACATGGATGAGGAGATTGTGTCACCCTTGTCCATGCAGTGTAGGTGGCCTCTTGGGTAGGGTTGAGGGAAGGAGGCTTTGATGTGCAGATTGGGAAGTCTGCTGGTCTCTGCCGTGCTTAAGCCAGATGTGGGGCAGAAGCCGAGATGATCTACCTCATTACCTTGGTCCATAAAGCACAGCCTGCACCAAGGCACTCCTTTGCAGGTGTCCTGTGAGTGTCTTCCCTTGCTGTATGCTCCGTCTGCCCTGGGGGTCTGTGGTGTTAAGTGTGTCTCCCTCACTCTTGGTGTTTTTTTAATCCTTTTATTCTCCTTCCCCCACTTCCGTTCCTATCTACCTTTATAAAAATAACCTCCTTTAGTGATTTGTAATGTAAAAATAGCATTCATTTTGACTGTTGCTTTTCCTTGTTTTAATTTTATATTCCTTATTTTTAATTGCTAAGTAGATAAATGATGTCTCTTTCTGTTTTTTTCATGTGAGGCCCCAGGAAGCAATAGTCCCATATGGTGATAAAGCCCCAAATCCTCTAAGCCAGAAAGACATTCTTGTCCAGGAGGGATCTCCTAGGATCTCCGGCTTTCCACCTGAACTCAGCCATCCCCGCCTCCCCCCACCTCTGTCCTGGGTCTTCCCTCTCCCCATTTCCCTGCGAGTGGTGAGAGCTGAGTAGAGCAGAGTCGAAGGAGACAGCGCTCTGTGGGAATTCTTCAGTGAAGGAAGGGACACACCCCCTACTGACCCGCTGAATTTTTCTCTGGATCAGAGTCTCTTTTAGATAAACAGAATATACTTTTATGGAAAAGCTCTTGTCCGGGGCCCATATTCCATGCATGCAGGGGGGATGGTGGAAAGCTGGGCTGGGTTAGGGGCTCACTTTGAGATAGCCAGATCTTTAATCAGGCTGGATGTTTTTGTAAGTTTCTTCAGCCATAGTTTGGCTCTGGCCAAGCCTCTTCTTTCTGTGGACTGATGCCTTGCAAGGCTTTCATTAAAGGCCGAAAAAGGTTAAGGTCACGAGCAAGTAGAACTTGATTTTGATGTATTGCTCTAAAGACTCCTGTGTTCTCCGGGTTGGGAGGGACCTTCATGAGCTCTGAGCCACTCCCCCCTTGCCCCCTGCCCTTCCCTTACCCCACGGGGGCAGGGTGAAGCCCTCGGTGAATCCGATTCTCTTCTCCTTTCGGCCTGGTTGTTGGACCCTAGATGCTGCCTGGCTGATGGGGCGTAGGTTCAGTGACCGCTCTCTCTGCTCAGCATCCGCCGGCTCAGACGATCAGTCCCTCTGGAAATACCCGGGTTTGAGGAGCCCCTTTGGGGCTTTTGTTTTTTCCAACTTTGGGGACTAAACCAGCACTCCCACCCCACGGGCCCCTTCTCCTGCCTGCATCACTCCCCTGCCTGTTCCTCTGTTCCCTCACCATAGTCCCTACTAACTTCAGGGAAGGGTTCGGGGGGTGAGAAGAATCAGCCTGCTCAGCTGAGGCCTGGAGAGGGAACAGCCATGGTGATGGGAGGCTTCGGCTTCTCCTTTCAGCCCAGCTCAACTGGTGTCCCAGTGGCCCTTCATCTAGCTGGGCTGAGATGGAAAATGAGAGAGCCTCCTCCTCCTTTCTCTTTCTCTGCTTCCCCTTCTGTCTCTCTCTCTCCATCTCTATTCCACGTTTCCTCTTCCCCTTAAGCCTCTCTTTCATGTCTTGAAAGCCACCAGCCATTTAGAGGCCCTGCCTTGCTAGCTCTCCATCACCATGGAACTGTGCTCTCTTCCTGGTGGCCCTTCCAAGGCTTCTGCCATCCGTGTAACTTGGCCCTTTCTCTCATCTTTAGGGAGAAGGCAGGGAGGCCCATCTATCAGGGCAGAGGAGAAAAAACAAAGGTGTGAATTCCATTTTCAACTGGATCTAGCAGTGAGCCCAAGAGGGATGCTCTAGCGCGTCTCTAAGTTACCTGGTACCTGTAGACCCCTTCTCTGGGCACGTGGCCACCATCTTCTAAGAGCCTGATTTGAAGCATTGATCCAAGAGCTTGTTATTTGTTGTGTAAATGCTTATTAGAGGAAGTTTGGAAAGTAAAAAGAGTAAATATGGGCTTTAAAAGGCACCTGTAGTTCCCACCATATTTGAGCAGTGTTTTGTTTGTCAATTTTTAATTAATTTTTTATGTAGTCAAGGTAATGATAACCACTATCATTTACTGAGTGTCATGAACTGTGTCAGGTACTTTAAAAATTCTCCGTCTGCCCTGGGGGTCTGTGGTGTTAAGTGTGTCTCCCTCACTCTTGGTGTTTTTTTAATCCTTTTATTCTCCTTCCCCCACTTCCGTTCCTATCTACCTTTATAAAAATAACCTCCTTTAGTGATTTGTAATGTAAAAATAGCATTCATTTTGACTGTTGCTTTTCCTTGTTTTAATTTTATATTCCTTATTTTTAATTGCTAAGTAGATAAATGATGTCTCTTTCTGTTTTTTTCATGTGAGGCCCCAGGAAGCAATAGTCCCATATGGTGATAAAGCCCCAAATCCTCTAAGCCAGAAAGACATTCTTGTCCAGGAGGGATCTCCTAGGATCTCCGGCTTTCCACCTGAACTCAGCCATCCCCGCCTCCCCCCACCTCTGTCCTGGGTCTTCCCTCTCCCCATTCTCCCTGCGAGTGGTGAGAGCTGAGTAGAGCAGAGTCGAAGGAGACAGCGCTCTGTGGGAATTCTTCAGTGAAGGAAGGGACACACCCCCTACTGACCCGCTGAATTTTTCTCTGGATCAGAGTCTCTTTTAGATAAACAGAATATACTTTTATGGAAAAGCTCTTGTCCGGGGCCCATATTCCATGCATGCAGGGGGGATGGTGGAAAGCTGGGCTGGGTTAGGGGCTCACTTTGAGATAGCCAGATCTTTAATCAGGCTGGATGTTTTTGTAAGTTTCTTCAGCCATAGTTTGGCTCTGGCCAAGCCTCTTCTTTCTGTGGACTGATGCCTTGCAAGGCTTTCATTAAAGGCCGAAAAAGGTTAAGGTCACGAGCAAGTAGAACTTGATTTTGATGTATTGCTCTAAAGACTCCTGTGTTCTCCGGGTTGGGAGGGACCTTCATGAGCTCTGAGCCACTCCCCCCTTGCCCCCTGCCCTTCCCTTACCCCACGGGGGCAGGGTGAAGCCCTCGGTGAATCCGATTCTCTTCTCCTTTCGGCCTGGTTGTTGGACCCTAGATGCTGCCTGGCTGATGGGGCGTAGGTTCAGTGACCGCTCTCTCTGCTCAGCATCCGCCGGCTCAGACGATCAGTCCCTCTGGAAATACCCGGGTTTGAGGAGCCCCTTTGGGGCTTTTGTTTTTTCCAACTTTGGGGACTAAACCAGCACTCCCACCCCACGGGCCCCTTCTCCTGCCTGCATCACTCCCCTGCCTGTTCCTCTGTTCCCTCACCATAGTCCCTACTAACTTCAGGGAAGGGTTCGGGGGGTGAGAAGAATCAGCCTGCTCAGCTGAGGCCTGGAGAGGGAACAGCCATGGTGATGGGAGGCTTCGGCTTCTCCTTTCAGCCCAGCTCAACTGGTGTCCCAGTGGCCCTTCATCTAGCTGGGCTGAGATGGAAAATGAGAGAGCCTCCTCCTCCTTTCTCTTTCTCTGCTTCCCCTTCTGTCTCTCTCTCTCCATCTCTATTCCACGTTTCCTCTTCCCCTTAAGCCTCTCTTTCATGTCTTGAAAGCCACCAGCCATTTAGAGGCCCTGCCTTGCTAGCTCTCCATCACCATGGAACCTTGCTCTCTTCCTGGTGGCCCTTCCAAGGCTTCTGCCATCCGTGTAACTTGGCCCTTTCTCTCATCTTTAGGGAGAAGGCAGGGAGGCCCATCTATCAGGGCAGAGGAGAAAAAACAAAGGTGTGAATTCCATTTTCAACTGGATCTAGCAGTGAGCCCAAGAGGGATGCTCTAGCGCGTCTCTAAGTTACCTGGTACCTGTAGACCCCTTCTCTGGGCACGTGGCCACCATCTTCTAAGAGCCTGATTTGAAGCATTGATCCAAGAGCTTGTTATTTGTTGTGTAAATGCTTATTAGAGGAAGTTTGGAAAGTAAAAAGAGTAAATATGGGCTTTAAAAGGCACCTGTAGTTCCCACCATATTTGAGCAGTGTTTTGTTTGTCAATTTTTAATTAATTTTTTATGTAGTCAAGGTAATGATAACCACTATCATTTACTGAGTGTCATGAACTGTGTCAGGTACTTTAAAAATATTACCTTGAAGCCTCATGACAATTCTGCAGTATTTTATAAATTAGGAATTAAAATGGAGAAGTAAGTACTCAGGTCACAGCTAGAAATAGAAAGACCTGGTTTCAAACTCTTGTCTTTTGTATTCTATTGCTCAAGGTATTCCTTGTACATGAAAATCTGTATCTTTTTGTTTCCCCTGAGCATTTTAATAGGCCTTTTTCTGTGTTTTAAAAGTCTTCTCAAGCAGCGCTTTTTTTTGGCTGCACTGCAAGTCTTATGGGATCTTAGTTTCCCAGGGGTTGAACCTGAGTCCAGGCAGTGAAAGTGTCAAGTCCTAACCACTGGACCACCAGGGAATTCCCATAAGTAGCCTTTTTAATAGCTTTCCAGTAACCGGATGTGTTATCATTTTCCTGTCATTCCACCTTTTTTTTTGCTTTCATATGATTATTAATAAAGGTGTGATGAACATATTTATGTATAAATCCTTTTCTGAATTGTGACTATTTCCCAACTTTGGCTTTCTAAAAAGGCTGGTTCTTTGTGCCCTCCTGGACCTTGTCCCAAATCCCTGTCCTACCCCGTCCTGCCTGTGTCCTCCCACTAACTGCCTTACCATCTCCCTTCCTAGTAATGTTGGCCCTAGGTCTCCTTCCATTGGAATTGCCATTGAAATTGACCTGGGCATCTCATTTTCAACTGGTCCCTCCTTTAGGATCCCTGGTGGGAGGTTCTTGGGAGGAGGTGGCTCATTCTCCAGACTGGGGACCGAAGACCCAGAGTGGTCTCCAGCAAGCATCTCTCCACGGGCAAACTTGCTTCCCGGCCAGCCCCGAGCAGGTGGCCCTTCCTTACACTCTCTTCTCTCTCCTTGCAGCTCCCAGCCTGCAGAGCAGCGTCCGGCAGCGCCTGACGGAGCCGCAGCATGGCCTGGGGTCTCAGAGGTTGGTAGAGGGCGAGGCTGGCCACTTCTTGACAAGCCGGGTCTCTCTGCGGCGAATGCGCAGCCTTTCATCTGGACAGTCTTTCAGTTCTGAAGGCCTCGGGACCAGCGCTCCACCTGCCTCTGCTTCTTCTTCCTGCTCCTCTGCCGCCACCACCACCACCACACCACCACCACCACCACCTCCATCACCACCGTCCATGTCCACCCTGTCTATTACCACCACAGCACTTCCTATTTCCTCCAGATGGAGCCCTACCCTGACCCACCCCCTTCTGACAGCACTGCTGTGATGCCTTGGCAGTCAGAGAGCTTGGGGTATCAGCTGTCTCTCTTCTCTCCCTTTCTTCCCGTCCATGCCTCTCTGCTGCCTTTATCTTGGCCTTTGCCTGCTGGCTGCTGCTTGTTGGGCTGTGGGGGCTGTGGATTGGGGTACCTTCTCCTTGTCCTGTCTTTTCCCAGCCTGGGACCCTTCCTTGAGGTCAGCCTAATGCCCTACACCTTTCTTCCCTTCTCTCTTTGGGGTTTGCTGACTATAAAAATGAGTAACAGACCCCCTCCTTCACAGTCCTATAGCACTTTGGCCTAAACTTTCACATCCGCTATCTCAGTGGAGCCCCCACTTCTTTTATCCCCTCAGCAAACATTTATGGATACCTACTCTCTGCCAGACTGCTGGGCATTGGGATTCATAGATGATAAGATACAATCTCAGCCATCAAGAATTATGGTCTAGTCTGGGAGAGGTACATAAATGATTCTGGAACAGTTGATAAGTGCTATGGGGGTGTTGAAGAGGGAATGACTAACAGTGTGAACCTGAGTGGAACGCTTCACAAAAGAGATGACATTTATGCCAACAGGAAAAGGAGACTGTGTGCAGGAAAAGGAGATTGGGTATTCTAGGCAGAGGGAACATGAAGTTCCTTGGAAGTTCATGAGAATCCGATCTATGTGTGGTTAGAACATTGGCTATATGTTGATGGGACAGGGTAGCAAAGGAGGCTAGAATGATGCAGGGCTCTGAAAGGCTAGGAGCTTGGGCCATCATCCTTTAAGAGATGGAGAACTGCAAAGGGGCTTTTAGAAGGAAGTGAATTGGTCATATTTGCCTTTTAGAAATAACATTTTACAGCCTGAATAAAGGAAAGAGAGAGACTAGAGGAACTTGGAAGTCACTGCTGTAGGCACCAGAGGAGGTAATGAGGTTTGGGGGTAAAAACATGAGTATTAATTTGGTAACTGACTTTGAGGGGTGGAGGAGAAGGAGGCATCTAGGATGATACCCAGGTTTCTAGCTTGGGTGACAGGAAAACTGTAGTACCCTTCATAAAATTACTCTTCAGAAGGGAGGAGGAAACTGATTTAAGGATTTTGGACAAGTTAGGTTTATGTTAGGCAGGCATAAAAACACTCCTGTTCAGAGAATGAGTTAAGATTCTGCAGGTTACGTAATTTTCCCCAGGTCCCAAAGCTAGTTAGGAGCAGAACATAGAGTAGGACTTGGCTTTGCATTCCAGGATGCTCTGTTAGTTATGTTTGTGCTTCCACAAGGTCTCAGTAAGTGAACTGCATAAGAACTGATGATAGGCTTTCTCCCACAGCCTGGTCTGGCAGCTGCAGGGACTTGCCCTGCTCACACCTCAAGGTGACAGGCTACGGTAAGAGATAGTAGCCTTGACCCTGCCTGAACAAGCTTAGAGGACCCTCAGAAAGGCCTTCAGAAAGCACCTGTCATCTCTGAAGTTGTGACTATGGTTTATTCCTGGCCTCTGAGCTGCAGCTTACCCTGTTGCTTCCTTTTGGTCCTGTATCACTCTGGATACTAGTCTTTCTAGCTCTGCCCCTTGGACCTCTGGATGGTATCCTTGAAGTCTGTTCCTTTCTCTTTCACAAAAGGACAGCCTTTCCTAGTGTCATCACTCAGCAGAGTTCCTCATTTTCATCCTCATCCTCATTTTCATCCAGAAGCCTATGCAGGGAGACTGCCCTTCCCAGTACAGATGGACTGGATCAAAGTGGTTTGGGGATACTAGACGATTCTGTGAATCTCATGCTCAAAGGCCCAGGCTGAGGGTAGTGGGCGGGGGGAAGGGAAGGAGTACCTGCATCCACCTGGCCTGTTCACTACTGAATTTTCTTTCACACCATGCATCAGAGGATCATCTCTAAAGGCAAACAGGCTCTCTAGTAAGGTTAGTAGCTTGGGAGGGAGTTCAAGGCAGCCCAGCCTTTGGGGAGGGACACCCCTGACCTGAATTGTCTCAAAGGTTCAGGGAGGGAAAGTGAGCTTGGTCAGTGGGCCCTTTCTCTCACATGTCCACCCAGGCTTCCTCCTAGGTTATTTTCTTGCTTTGGAAGTCTCAGCTTTTGTTGGTGATGGAGGCATTGAGGTCTGGAAATTATGACCAAATGGGGTAGTAGGCCAGGAGGAGTGAGTCTGAGTGGACCCCAACCTCTTGACCGCTCTTCCTTCCTTGGCATTGAAAAGGCAGTCTCCTAGAATCCTCACCTCCTTAGTCTAGAAGGCCCCTTGTCCCAGTGTGACTGCTCCCCAGAATTTCCTTGGCACCTTGCTCAGTGGTTCATATCTCTGTGGAAAAGGCAGGCTATGAAGAGGATCATCTTGGGACTTAGAGAAACAAGGACACATTTAGATAGAAGAGGGGGCACCATCAGATATATGGAAGCAAATGAGAGACACTTGGTAAAATACTAGAGTAGGTGGCTGGAACAGTGTTTGGAATGGAAGTTGCAGCTGAGATTGTTCTCTGCTGTTCCATGTCTCCAGGAAGGTACTGGCCCACAGAGTGGCTGTTTGGTTGTTTCCTACTGAGAATTAAACCTATAATGACTATTAGCCAGCCTCCTGCTTTTGCCTGTTTTTGGAGCCTGGTGCCCTCCCTAATTTTTTACCCACAGCCTTCTCCTTTCTAGGTCCTGCTGTGCTGTCCTCTCCCCTCCCACTCATGACCCTTTCCCTTTAGTTTTCTGATGTGGATGTTTAAACATTTGCCTTAGCCCTCTCCTCTGCCTCTGCCATGGGGTCTAGGGCCTCAGGGAAAGTGAAAGGATTAAAGAATTGGCCGGGGACTCCTATATCTACCTTTTTGTCTGTAAGGTAGGAGGGGTGGCATCCAGAATTCGTTCATGGTCTTCTTAGGAATAGCCAGCCCTTTAAAGGGTCTCAACTATGCTGGACCACCTCTGTGTGCATGTCCAGTGTGCGGTGTTGTGTCCCCATAGCTCAGCCTTGCAAAGAAGCCTCTTGTGAGTGGCCCATGGAAGGGTCTTCCTGCTTGACTGGCCTCATCATCTTCATTCCCACAATTCTTTCTACATTTTCAAGTGCTTTGCCAATATACTTGGGCCTCTAAACAGTCTTACAAAATAATTGAATTGATGTTATCTTCATTTGGCCAAAATTGAGGACCAGCAAGGTTATATGACTTGTTCAAGGTCACACAGCAAGTCTCAGGCAGAGGTAGAAATTGAAATAGACCTTGGGACTTCCAGTGGGCAGTTCTTCTGAACCACTGCTCCTGAAAGGCCAACATCCTGTCTTTCTGCACCTCCATACATTCTCCCTGTCAGCAGAGCTCTGAAAAAGACCCCAGTGTTCCTACTGCCAGCCAACTTTGAACTCCAAAACACTTCTCTGTGACCTTTTTTGAATCCTGAGAGAGGGTTGAAAGAGGCAGCATCTTGGCCTTTCAGGGGGGTGAGGGATTGTTTGCAAGGCTGTTCTATTCTTTTTCTCCCCAGTCCGGGTCAGGCCCACTGACTGCATGTTTCCCTGTTCCTCGAGGCCTGGCCCAGACTGGATGTGTCCCCGGGTGGGACAGGAGTTATGTATGTTAGCTTAGGGTTGACTCCTAAGAAGTCTAACCAGCTCTGGAAGCAGAGATTTTGCTGAGGAGGATGCCTGTAGCACTGAAGGCTATGGCTGTATCGGTTTAAGGCCTGGCTGTTCATCAGGGGTGGGGGCCAGACCTTTGAAAGCCCCTAGCCAGAGAGTTAATGGTATAATGACGTTTGTTTTTGCTTCTTATCTCTCTTTTCTCTCCATCACTTTTCCTTCTTTTTTTTTTCTTTCCCTTGGTCCTCTGTATTTCTGCCTGCTTCTCCTTTTGCTCCCCATGTCCCCCCCACCCATATTACTCTTTTCTCCTTATCTCTTCTCCAATCTATCCTTATTCCCTATTCCTACCTCCTCTCTTCTGCTGTGTTAACTTCCCTCTGTTTCCCATTCTTCCCTCTTTCCCACCTGCTGGGCACCCTATTTGCTCTCTTCTGCCCCTCTCTCATCCCCCATTTTCCTACCCTGCTCTTGTCTTCTCCCGTGGTCCCCCTCTCCTCTTCAAACTACCCCCTGCCCCCATCCTCTTTGTCCCTTTCTTCCTCTCTGACCTATCTTGCAGGGATTTGACCCATTCCGATTCGGAGTCCTCCCTCCACATGAGTGACCGCCAGCGTCTGGCCCTCAAGCCTCCTCAGATGATCCGTGCTGCAGATGAGGCTCTCAGTGCCATGACCTCCAACGGCAGCCACCGGCTGATTGAGGGGGCCCACCCCGGCTCTCTGGTGGAGAAACTGCCCGACAGCCCTGCCCTGGCCAAGAAAGCACTGCTGGCGCTGAACCATGGGCTGGACAAGGCCCACAGCCTGATGGAGTTGAGTTCCCCGGCCCTACCTAGTGGCTCTCCACATTTGGATTCTTCCCGTTCTCACAGCCCAAGTCCCCCAGACCCAGACACGCCATCTCCAGCTGGGACAGCCGAGCTCTCCAGGCTAGCCGAAATACACGTATCCCCCACCTGGCTGGCAAGAAGGCTGCGGCTGAGGAGGATAATGGCTCCATTGGCGAGGAGACAGACTCCAGCCCAGGCCGGAAGAAGTTTCCCCTCAAAATCTTTAAGAAGCCTCTTAAGAAGTAGACAGGATGGGGGAGGCAGTGGTGGGACAACTTGTTCTTCCCTGGTCTTCTGCCTCCCCTCCCCTCCCTTCCAAGATACCTGGCCCCCAGCACAGGGCCTGGGAGGGGCTGGCTCCGGGGCCTGGGCACTGTACATACCTGCCTCCCACATCATCCTTGGGTCCTTCAACATTATTTATTAACTGACCACCATGGCCTGCCTCCCTCCCAGACATGGGCTGCCGCTGCCACTCCCTCTCTGCTTCAGTGCATGTCTTGGTTGCTGTTCCCTTAGCGCCCAGCACCACCTCTGGGGTCCAGCTTCCATGTCTCTGCTGTCCCAGTTTTGAGGTTTGGTTTCTTGTTACTCTCTGTTCCTGCTTTCAGGCTTCTCTCTCCTACCACTCCCCAACTTCCCCTAGCAGCTAGCAGGGGAGGAAGGGGGAGTAACTTCTGACACCTGTGCCTCAGATCTCTACCCTATGCACCCCCCTACCCCCACCCCACCCCTGATGATGGTTCTCTTTGCCCCAGACTGGGGCCTAGGACCTAATGTTTGAGGTTTGTTCTCTGGAAGTGTGGTGGGCCAGAGGTAACCTCGGCTTGGAGCTTACTAGGACTCCAGGGGTCCATGGGGGAGTAAAACCAATTCCCAGAGAACAAGTCACTAGAAGTTTGAAGAGAGGCTAGGCTCAGGGATAGATTGGAAGCAACTTCTAGTCTGAGGATGAGTAGGAGCCAGAGATGTGGGCTACAAGGCAGTCACCTTTTCTTTCTTGTCTCACCCACACCTGCTTCTCTCTTATCCCACTGCCCCACACTGCAGGAGGGTTTGTCCGTAAGAGATGCTGCCCAAATGCTCCCCAAGCATCATTACTCCTAAGGCTCCGGACAGTCGGCTCCCCAACCATAGGAGCCTCAGCTATGATAGAGGGCTCTAATGGGGCCCCGAAGCTGTTGGGCAGAGTGTTGTCACACTTGAACCAAAAGATATTTTAAAATTAAAATCTCCTGAACTTCCCAAGTGCCTGCACCACATACTCCCCCTGTCAGACCCGTGTCATGTTACTGCATAGCCTGGGCTAGAGGCTCAAGGACACAGCCGGTTTAGGGATGGGGGTGGCTGAGGAAGCTGGTGTAGGTCAAGGTGGCTGTGTGACTGCTTCCCCCTCACCCTTCCCACCCTCTAGACAACTCTCCCTTACCTGTTTTTGCTATGGCTGTAAAGGTATTTTCCCTCTGCCCCACTCCCTGCCATCTTTACTCTGGGATCCTATTTTAGGCCTGGGGTAGGGGCACCTGGGGCTGGTCTTAGGCGGTTCTAGGCTGCAGACTGCCTTGTACCCCCTAGACAACCTCACATGGGTTTTTCTGTGTTATTTCATAAGACTCTTTGAAGTCCAATAAAGCATGTAGGAGATTTTAACCTCTGCTGGCTTTGACTCTCATTGTGTTCTCTGTGTTCTTTGTGGCATAGCAGATGGGATGAAGGGACATTTCTCTTCTGTCAAGGGAAAATGAAACTCTAATACACTTATCCAAAACTCTCTTGTGGGGTTACCAGATGAAATACAAGATACTCAGTTACATTTGAATATTAGACAAATAACTTTAACAAATGTAATTATGTCCTATGAAATGTTAGGGATACATTTTTATTAGCTTAACCTGGCAACCCTACCTCTAGGCTATTTGATCCTGTCTATCGTATAGCTTCATTGATCACCTCTGCCTTTTAGGATTACAGGCATATCTCATTTTATTGCACTTTGCAAGTATTGCACTTTTTACAAATTGAAGATTTGTGGCAAGGGAGTCTTATTTTTTTCCGAACAGCATTTACTCGCTTCATGTTTCTGTGTCACATTTGGTAATTCTTGCAGTAGTTCAAACCCTCCACCTGCAAAAAAATATTACCACTGCTGATGGCTCAGATGGTGGTTAATGTTTTTTAGCAGTAATGTATGTTTTATTAAGCTGTGCATTTTTTAAGACAATGCTATTGCACACATAGAAGACTACAGTATAAACTTTTTTATGCATCAGGAAACCAAAAATTTCGAGACTTGCTTTATCATATTTGCTACATTGCAGTGGTCTGGAACTGAAACCATTTGGTGTCATTTCAGGGGGCTCTGAAGAACTCCTGGTGCTTTATGTCTCAGTGCAGAAAGAACTCAGCAAGAGGCAAAGTGCTGTATAAGAGGTGATTTATTAGAATAGGATGCTTGTGAGGCTTACGAGCAGGCTGGTGAGGGAGAGGGGTGCCCTGCCCCAAGAGCTTACTAGGCTACAGTTTTATAATCAAAGGAAAGGCAGGGAGAAGGAGAGCTTTTTTTGTCTTTGTTGAAAAGACATCATTAGCTCCTCCTCCAAGTTGAGCAGGGGAGTGTTTTCCTACACAGTCAAGCTAGGTCCATAATTTTTTTTTTTAATGTGTGCAGAGAGCATGTCCTAGGGATCATTAACTTACTGAGCTCATGGGGCAGGATGTGGGGCTCATGCCATCCTTGTTTCATTGTTTGGGGATATGTCTCATGCTTGTGTTGCATGGTTTTGTTGCTAATCAAGTCTGTTTTCTTGAATAATCATTAACTTATAGGGGTCTCCCATAATTATTCTACTTACAATCCCCTAGTGGGATTAACTACCTATTTGTCCCTTTACTCTGTCCCTATGAGAAGCAAATCACCAATATCTTTGAGGTATTGCTATGCCTCACAGGAACCTTGGGATCAGCTTGACGGCAATAAGGAATCAATGAAAGGTTTTACGGTGGAGATGCTACACGAGATTTCATAAAAATTAGTTTGCCTAGCGCAAAGCTGAAGGTTCTACACCAGCTTGTGAGTCATGTCTCACCTATGCTTACTCCCCACGTTTGGTCACGAAGTCCTGTCCATTCTGTCTCCCCAAGGCCTTACAGCTGACCCTGCCTCTGCCACCACCCACTTGATGATTGTGAAAGCAAACGGATCATAGCCTTGACCCGCTCAAACTCGGCCAAAGCTCGCTCCCATTTCTATCAGGATAAAATACAAAGGCCCTTCCTTGGCATAGCAAGGCTCTCTCCCAACCGGACTCAGGCTCACCTAAGAAGGGCCCTGGGGCTCCCGGCCTCTGTCTACGTATCTCTGGCTAGAGCCCACCTCAGACGACAGTCTTGGGTTATCATAATGTAACAACCGTCAAGACAAGAAAAAGTGGCTGGTTGGAGTTTTGCTATTTCCAATACACTCGAGAGCCGGGGCAAGACCTGGCGGGCTGAGCCCCGGATTCCGCTGTGCCCACATCCAACATGGCGGGTGGACATCTGCGTTCCCGCTAGGGGCGTTCACTCCCCACGCTGCCGTAGGAGGGGCGCCATCTCCTCGGCCCTGCCCACACTCAACATGGCGGCAGTGGGGTCAGGCCGACTCTCTGCTACGCTAGCCCTGCCCACCGGCCGCGGCGTTGGCTGCGTCACGTGACGTCACTGGAGCTTGGTCGCGCTGCTTTTGCGTCGCGGCTGGCGGGAGCGGGAAGCGGATTCGGATTGCCTTCCTCTGCTCTGTGGAGGAAAGTGCTCTCTGGTCCTAAATTCCAGGCCCTGCACACGAGAAATCCTTCGAACCTGACCCTCCGTCCTCGGCCACCTTCTTGATCGCACCGGAGCCTCAGAGCTGCAGTCTCGTATCGCGTCCCTCAGCGCCTCAGTTAGTAGCTGCGATGCATGTGATCAAGCGAGGTGAGAGGCCGAGGAGGGGGCGGCGGGTGAGGGACGCGGGCCGCTGCTGCCGCCCTGCAGTTAGCCGCGCCCGCCGACTTCTGCCGCTTCCCGCGCTACCGGCAGCGGTTTCCCGCCCTGTCAGCCGTTCGGCCTCCTGCCCTTTCGTCAGTCTGTCCCCAACAGACTGGGCTTCAATCTGCCCCCTCGGCTCTGTCATCCAGCCGCATTTCTAAAGAGTAGTAACACCTTTCCCTTAGCGAGTTGAACTGTGTGCGCCCAGCTCTTTGCAGGCGGTACTTTATTCCTCTCCGCGAGCCCCTGAGGTAGGGGTTATTAGCTCCGTTTCGCGCAGAGAGAGGGGCTTCCGGACAGCACGGTCACCCAGTTAGATGCTGGTGATGCTGAATTTCGAACCTGTATCCAGCAAGTTTCATTGTTGTTGGTCACAACAGTAAAAGCTGGTCACCCCGGGGAAGCTAAGTAATCAGGGGCTCTGCATTCTACACGAGCGCCTACCAACTTCCTGATCTCTTTTTGTGAGGTGAAAAAGTCAGTCTCAGACACAGACATCTCCACAGAGTTGTCACTCCGTGTTTCCGTTGTTGGGAAGAGTCCCAGAGGAGTTTGGGATCGGGACTAGTTGGCTTTACCTTTGATAGGAAGAGATAGGGAATTTTAGAGTAGGGTGGCCAAAACATCTGACAGGGCGGGGACCAGGAAGAGCCAGGGACTTGTGTTCTTCCTCGACACATTTTCCGTTAGACTTGCTGAGGACTTACTTTGTGTCAGTCCTTTGCATACTTTTAACAGAGAACCATATGGGACAGATAGGAACAAGTTTTGAGTCTACTCAATATGCCTCTGTTAAAGCATTAAAGTTATTTCAAAATTGTAGGCACTTAGTAAATACTGGTTGACTGACTGTTTTGTCCACTAGGTTGTGAGTGTTTCAAAGATGGGGACTTTATGTCCAAATTTATTACTGAACCTGCCCGTGAATAGATACTCCAGAAGTGGATGAGATAATTATTAGGTTGGTGCAGAAGTAATTGTGGTTTTACATTTTTGAACTTTGCTGTTTGGTATCGGAATACATTTTTAAGTAAATGTGGTTATGTTATACATCATTTTAATGCATATTTCTCACTTTGTGCTTTTTTTTGCTGAGGATTACTTGCTGTTTATTTTTATATTTATTTTAGACTGTAGAAATGATGTTAGACAAAAAGTAAATTTGAACGATTTTTTTGAGTTCAGAATGTGTTGTAAAACAGCAAAGACAGCTTGCAACATCAACGACACATTTGGCCCAGGAACTGCTAATGAATGTACAGTGCAGTGGTGATTATAGAAGTTTTTCAAAGAGAGCCGTGAAGAAGAGTGTAGTGGCCAGCCATTGGAAATTGATGACATTTGAGAGCCATCATCAGAGCTGATCCTCTTAGACAACCACTCAAGAAGTTGCTGAAGAACTCAAAGTTGACCATTCTGTGGTCCTTTGGCATTTGAAGCAAATTGAAAAAGTGTAAAAGCTTGGTAAGTGGATGCCTCATGAACTGACTGAAAATTAAAAAAAATAATTTGAAGGGTCATCTTCTCTTATTCTACTCAACAATGACCATTTCTTTCGATTGAACTGTGAAATGTGATGAAAAGTGGATTTTATACGGCAACTGGTGATGACCAGCTCAGTGGTTGAACAGAGAAGAAGCTCCAAAGTCAAACTTGCACCAGAAAATGGTCATGGTCACTATTGGGTGATCTGCTGCTTATCTGGTGCACTATAGCTTTCTGAATCTTGGTGAGACCATTACATCTGAGAAGTATGCTCAGCAAATCAATGAGATGCACCAAAAATTGCAATGCCTACAGCTGGCATTGGTCAACAGAGTGGGCCCAGTTCTTCTCCACTACAATGCCTGACTGCATGTCACACAACCAACACTTCAGAAGTTGAATGAATTGGGCTACGAAGCTTTGCCCCATCCACCATTTTTACCTGACCTCTCGCCAACTGACTACCACTTCTTAAAACATCTTGACAACTTTTTTCAGGCAAAATGCTTCCACAGCCTGAGGAGGCAGAAAATGCTTTCCAAGAGTTAGTCGAATCCTGAAGCACAGATTTTTATACTGCAGGAATAAAGGAACTTATCTCTAACTAGCAAAAATGTGTTAATTGTAATGGTTCCTATTTTGATTAATAAAGATGTGTTTGAGCCTAGTTATAATGATTTAAAATTTATAGTCTGAAACTTCAGTTACTTTTGTACCAAACTAATACTTTAAAATATAGAATATGATGAGTGTTATAAGTAGGAAGGTGGTTGATTTGGTTGTAACTAGGTCGTTTACAGCCTAGAGATGGAGTTATGGTCCTTCTTGTCATCAGTATCTTTGAAACATCATTCTCTACATTTCTCTAATCTCCCATTTTAGCTGTTGAGACCAAAGACTGAAACACATAACGCACTTTTGTTGGTTGATTCCTGTGAGAGGGGACAATTCCGTTTTCTTATACCTTTAGAAAAAGATATGGAAGGATGAGAAGCTCTTAAGATACATCTGTAACAGATGAATCAAACTTGTTATAAATCTCTGGAGTGGGTAACACCTCTGTGTTGCATTTTTTAACCTTTTGGGTCCACTTTCAAATACTGTGGTTTTAAAAAGTACCACCTACAACAAAAGGCAGATCTTATTTTGTTTCTCATTCCCTCAGAGAACATAATTTGATCCAGATGGTTTGCTGCTAGACTGCCAGTAACATTCAGCAAGGCTTGTTCATATACAGAGTTGTACTTAGATTAATTTTATTTTTGATCTTTGTTTAGGGTATTCTCTCCTCCCCTTATTTTTGGGATGATAGTATAGAAGCAGACTAACACATGCAATTTTTGCTAATTGTAGTGTAATTATTCAGCAGGGCAACTGCAATAAACTTAAAATACTTACTGAATGTAGTAATGTCTTGCCAAGTGCCATGACGTGAATAGCAGAGGGAGAAGTCATCTCCATCTTCCATGATCTTAGGGCCGTTAGGGATATAGGAATAATCTATGTGAAAAGCGTTAGATAACAGAGGGGAATAGTAGATGAATTTTTCTTATCTGCTATCTTGTTATTCTTGGTGGGACAGCATCGTATTGCTCAAGGAGGTTAAGATTAAAAGTTGAGAACCTTTGGAATAAATGCAGTGCAGTGAGTGTAAAATGTGCTTTGGAATTCAGTATAGTGTTTTCATAACTTTGGGTTGTAACCCACAGTAAAAATTATTTTCCATTATGACTGAGTATATTCATGTATATGTAAGTATTTACATAAAACTGAAACAAAGTTTGCAAAACAATACTTTCTAAAGCATCTATTTGCACTCTGATAATCTATTCCATATCCTCTCTTACCTGCACTACCCTTCGTCTCCCTTCTTCCTTCCCATTTTTCATTCCCTTAACAGCCCACTGTATTATTTTACAGATCTGTGTGGCTACTGTGCTCGGCACTGAGGTTATTGTGGTGAGTAGGCAGAAATAGTTTTGGCTTTCAAAGATCTTACAATCAATTGAGAAAAATAGACAAAAACATTAACACAAGATGATCAGTATTCTAATATGTAAAGTACAGGCTATAGCAGCCCATTCATTCAATTATTCAGAAAGTATTTACAGTCATTCCCCCGTACCCATGGGGCATTTGGTTCTAGGACCTGTTGTGGATACCAAAATCTGTGTATGCTCAAGTCTCATGGTCATCCCTCAGTCTCTGTGGATTCTTCATGTGCAAATTCCAGATCAGCATCCAGGGTTGAAACCAGCCACAGATCATATACTGTTTATGGATGTGGAACCCGTGAATTCAGAAGACTGACTATATTCAGCATCTCTTTTATGCCAGGAACTGCGTTAGGTACTGTGGATTCAGCAGTGAACAAAACAAGCTAAATTCCTTTTCTCATTGGAATTTACATTCTGGTGTGAGTGACAGTAGTTAAATGTATACAAGAAACAAGTAAGAATGAGTTAATTCCAGATAGTGGTTTGTGAGATGGTGGTGGTGAAACAGGGTAATGTGATAAAGATGAATGAGAAGGTAACCTTGGATTGGATCCTCAGGTAGGGAGGTGACATTTCAGCTGAGCTCTGAATAATACTAAGAGCCAGCTGTGTGAAGATATGTGAGCTGAACTTTGTAGGCAGAGGGAATACAAAGTTCATATCTTGCAGAAGAGCATATACTTGTTCTTACAGTATTAACAAAGTCATCCTGAAGAGAGGAATTTAAAAAGACAGCTTATACCCAAGAGGAAATCAGACAATTAGTGTTCAAGAGGATTTCACAGGAGGAAGAGGGCAATGTGAGTTACAGTGTTTGGGACAGGTTTCATGGATATGATGAGAGCTGGAGAGTGAGTAGGAGTTAGATGTATGGAAAGGCGGAAGAAGGACTTCTGGGCAGAGTCAAGGCTATGGTTTTTCCAGTGGTCATGTATGGATGTGAGAATTGGATTGTGAAGAAGGTTGAGCGCTGAAGAATTAATGCTTTTGAACTGTGGTGTTGGAGAAGACTCTTGAGAGTCCCTTGGACTGCAAGGAGATCCAACTAGTCCATTCTGAAGGAGATCACCCTTGGGATTTCTTTGGAAGGAATGATGCTAAAGCTGAAACTCCAGTAGTTTGGCCACCTCATGCGAAGAGTTGACTCATTGGAAAAGACTTTGATGCTGGGAGGGACTGGGGGCAGGAGGAGAAGGGGATGACAGAGGATGAGATGACTGGATGGCATCACTGACTCGATGGATGTGAGTCTGAGTGAACTCCAGGAGATGGTGATGAACAGGGAGGCCTGGTGTGCTGCGATTCATGGGGTTGCAGAGAGTCAGACATGACTGAGCAACTGAACTGAACTGAAGGTATAATCAGTTATATGGATGTGGGAATGGGAGGCCTTATTGGGATATAGGATATTTTACAAGGATCAGTAGAAGAGATGTGGGACCAAATTAAGGAAGTCCTTGTTTGAGAGAAGAGGATAATGTAAGCAGGGATTAGTGATATGATGAAATCAGTTTATGGGTTGAAAAAGAAATGACCAAGTGAAATGATAGGCTAGAGAACAGTGGATCACTGATCCTTTAGCCCTTTAGTATTACTCCTCTTCCCAGTGTGAATTTAGAGAGTTGCTTTTGTACTTTTTGTCAGTTTCCTGATTAATTTGACAGCTGCAGATTTTCAGCTGCCTTGTGGTCACCTATCTGCCTAACCAGTTAGTAGAGCATTAAGGGCTCAGTCCTGATGTGTGCCAGCTAATTTATTCCAGAGTTAAACAATGCATATGTGAGTCTGGTTAGAAAAGGAGATCACAATAGTAATCAAAGAGAAGGGCTATCTTAGTTAATGTGTTAGTGTTTAAGAAAAACTAACTTCTTTTATTGATGATGGATTACTAGCAGTATCTTATTGTTCGTTATTCTTTATCAAACATTTGAGAAAGTCCTTGGGCCAGCCGGACATTTTGTTAGGAAGAACGAAGAGCTTAGGATATAAGTCCAAATCATGAAAGGACTAACTATACAAGGTCCATATGTATGTGCTTCCATATCCCCCAAATAAAAAATAAGAGGTTGCCTCTGGAAGATTGTTTTGAGTTATAAGTAGAAAGAAGTACTTCTTTACATGATATGAAGTAAATTTAAATTATTAATTACTCTAGTAGAGTACATAAGCCATATTTATCATGAAGGTGTTAGGATGGAGACAGGTTATTTGAGTACCTGCTATGTGCTAGGCCTTGAGCTTTGATCTGGGCACTGGGGAATAAATATTGATAAATAAATCACAACAAAATCTTTTTCCTTTTGGAAATTATATTCTAGTGAAAGAGTCATGCAATAAACAAATACATAGGTAAAATATAGAGCATGTCAGATGATTAGAAGTGCTCTGGAGAAAAAGCATATAAGGAGGGTAAGAGGGGCAAGATTGTGTTTGGGACATTGCAGTTTAGAATAGAGTGATTAGGGAAAGCCTTATTGAGAAGCTGACGTTGAGCAAAGATCTAAGGTATATATACTAAGCAGTCAAGGTTGCCAGGGTCAAGTGGGAGAATAGGAGGTGACATTGGGGAGGGGGCTCACAGGACAGCTTATACAGGATTCTGTGGACTATTGTAATAATTTTGACTTTGATTCTGAAACAGATGATAAACCACTCTTGGGAGGGGAGTAATTACATGGTTTTGACTTAAGTTTTAAAGAATAATTTAATGCCTGTCATTTGGGACAAGGGTGGGGGGAGACAGATCATTTGGGAAATTTATTGCAAGAATCCATCTGATATGTAATGTAAGGGAAGACTCAATATAGCATCTCTCCTTTTTGAAGATAAAAAAATAATCTCTCAATGAATCTCTTGGGGGTCTGAGTCATTTATTTATGAAAGAGCATTTTGTTTTGGTCAGTTGAAAAAGTTTACATGCTGATTATGTTTGATTCTTTGGCATTGCTATCTTAGTAAGTGCTAATATGAATTGTATGGTTTGATTCTTTAGATGGCCGCCGGAGCGAGTTATGTTCGACAAAATTACATCCCGAATCCAGAAGCTTTGTTATGGACTCAATATGGAGTTTGTTGATCCTGTAAGTAAATAGGATTTATATCTTGCATTGCTTGTTTCATGTGATTCCATTTACTTGTCTCTTACCTCTTCCCCTTCACTCTCTTGCTATATATACATATTTTGGTTTGGTATCCTCTTACAGGCTTGGATGTAAATGTGAATTCATTGTTTAAAACTTTTTTTTATTCTGGGAATTCCCTGGCAATCCAGTGATTAGGACTCTGGGCTTTCACTGCTGTGGCCTGGGTTCAGTCCCTAAGCCATGTGGCATGGCAAAAAAACAAAACAAAGACAACAAGCAAACAAAAAACTCACTTTTTTCCCTAAGTTTTGGTCTATGCTGTCAATTTTGACTTCTCGGAGAACTATAAAGCTGAGGAAAGAGGAAACCTTGACATTAACATTTCAGTTAGGGGCTTCCTTGAGTAAATTATTTTATTCATAAGTGCAAAAATCTATAGTAAAACTTGTTTGAAATTGTGGTCATTTGGGTAGAAATTGGTTTGAAATTTGCTTTTTTTGTTATCCATATGGAAAGGGTACATTAAAGTAATATAGAGTTCACAGCCATCCGTTAAATTTAGGAGAGCCATAAGCAAGTTGCTCTGCTTTTCTCCTCAGCTTCTAAAACTCCTTTACTCTTGACCTGCAGCATCCCTTATCTAGACTGCTGTCCATAGTGGTCTCTAAAGTGTCCTCCAGGTCTTCCTTACCTTGCCATCTTCCAATCTATGTTCACATGACTTTCAAAATGATCTTACTAAACAGAGTCTCTAATAATCTTTTTCTTAAAACCCATATTGCCCCATCCTTGTTTAGATATTTTATCTATATTACTACCCTGATTAGTCATTGGAAGGAGTGATGCTGACACTGAAGCTCCAATACTTTGACCACTTGATTTGAAGAGCTGACTCACTGGAAAAGACCCTGATTCTGGAAAAGATTGAGGGCAGGAGGAGATAGGGGTAACAAATGATGAGATTGTCGGATGGTGTCACTGACTCAATGAACGTGAGTTTGAGCGAACTCTGGGAAATGGTGAAGGACAGAGAAGTCTGGCATGCTGCAGTTCATGGGGTCACAAAGAGTCGGATATGACTTAGCGACTGAACAACAACATCTGTATTACTGTAGCACTTGCACTGGCCTCATAGCATTAACCACCTAGTATAGAATTTAACTATATGTTCCTATCCTCCCCCAGAATCGTTGGGGAGGCCTGTATCTTGTTCTCGTGATATCCACAATGCTTAACACATACATAATTAGATGCTTGATAAATATTGAATTGACCAAATGGTCGAAAGAAAATAATTTTATACAGCTTTAAGATATATTTATTATCATTTCCCTTTTACATTTAGAATACTACATTTCCCTTTTACATTTAGAATGTTAGAGTTGGAACAAACCTGAGAGGAGATCTTATTTTATCTCCCTTGTTTTATATATAAGAAAGGTTCAAAGAGAAGGGGGGTGACTTGTATACGTGAGAGTATAGGGAGAAGAATATTGGTATCTTGACTCCTAGGTGTTCTGTTAGCACTTGCATACATTTTCGAGTGCAAGAGTGCTGGAGCCAACATGAGCGTGCTAGGGTAGATGAACAAATCTGCATGTTTTAAATATGGAGTGGTTATTAGCACATGGATGTTGTTTTATTCTGAGTTTTGATTACTTGCCTTGTAGCACCAGAAAGTGTTTAGAAGACTTCACTACTCTTTTACTGAACATGACTTACTTGCTAAGAAGAAAGTGATCAGGAGAAACTTGAGTTTAGGTCTAACACATAATGGGGATAAATTTTAAACTAGTAATTACACTTTTTTTTTTGAGAGGGGCATGCTTTGCTTAACTAGGAAATGGCATTCATTTTCTGTTGGATTAATCTTTTTTTTTTCCTTTGTGGCCACACAGCTTGTGAACCTTAGTTCCCATCAGAGATTGAACCCCTGCAGTGGAAGCTTGGAGTCCCAACCAACTGGACATTCAGGGAATTCCCTAATCTGTTGTTGTTGTTGTTGTTTTAAGATTCAGTAAATACATATATATATACAACTTAGATTGGTGTGTGCTGCAGTCCATGGGGTTGCAGAGAGTTGGACACAACTGGATGACTAAACAGCAGCAACATACAACTTAGAATTTGTCTTTCTTGACTTGGGCATTATGTATTTTAAAAAGGGGTGCCTCTTACACTGTGGTCTTGAAAACAGTGAAATGTAGTGAGGTTGAATGGGAGATCGAGCCAGAAGACTTAGACATTAAAAACCTTGGGCAAATCCCAGTAACCTGGTTCCTCATGTACAGTGGTCGTAATTATAATACCCATCTCACAGGTAATTGTGAAATGTCAGAGAAGATTATGAAAGTGGAGATATTTTGTGAAGTGTTAAAGAAGTGAAATGAAAAAAAAGTGAAGTTGTGTCCAACTCTTTGCGACACCACAGACTGTAGCCCACCAGGCTCCTCTGTCCATGGAATTCTCCAGGCAAGAATACTGGAATTGGTTGCCATGCCTTTCTCCAGGGGATCTTCCTGACCCAGGGATGGAACCTGCATTGCAGGCAGATTCTTTACTGTCTTGAGCTACCAGGGAAGCCATTCACACCAGGGAGGTGTTAAAGAGTAGCCATTACGTTATCTAATGGCTCAGCCTCAATTCTCATTACACTTTCATCTCCTTTCACTGACTGATTAAAGTTTGATTTGTTTGCTTTCCTGTACTTGTCCTTAGGAATAATTGGGGGAAAATAGGTAAGAATATGGCCTGAACCATGATTACATACAGCAAATTTGAATGAAAGATGGGAAAATACTTATAGAAAACTTATAGAAAAATTGGTCTGTTTTCAGCTCTTTCCCTATGTGTCTGTTAATCTTTGTAAAGCTCTCCTTAGATTTTAAAACTAACTTCCTTCTTTTCCTCACCCCTTCCTCCCTTGCCCACTCCCTGCCTCTTTCCCCTCTCTTCTCCATCTCCCCTCTTTCCTTCCTTCTTTCTTTGGATGCTTCATTGTATATGTAATATGCATTTTCTAGCAGCTCTATTCACTTATGAAGTCTCATTACTAAATTTTCAACAGCATACAATTCTGAAAGATGATTTTTCATAAAAGGAAATTGTCTTTTATTTTGATATAACTTTGACTGTTTTCTTCATTGCTCTTTTAAGGAAGATGTTGGTTCTTGGAAAAGCACAAGTAATTCTTAGCTTTGCTTTTATAGGCTCAGATTACCATGAAAGTAATCCAAGGCTTATACAGTGGGGTCACAACTGTGGAACTGGATACTTTGGCTGCTGAGACAGCTGCAACCTTGACTACTAAGCACCCTGACTATGCCATCCTGGCAGCAAGGATTGCCGTCTCTAACTTGCACAAAGAAACCAAGAAAGTATTCAGTGGTGAGTCTAGAAGAAAAAGAAAGAATTTAGTATTCTCAGAAAATGTATAAGCATACTAGAATGAAACCCTGAGTATCAAAAGAAAAGTTATATCTTGTTTAAAAAAGCAAAGTGTGCAGGTTGGTGGGAGAGGGAGACTAGAACTTCCTGTTTCTCCATGCTGCTCATCTGCTGCATGGAAGAGTCAATGAAAACTTTTCTTCATCTTTTTGTTCTCTCTCTCTCTTTTTTTTTTTTTGACTTCCCTCTTTACATGCTTGGTGATGGTGTGGTTGGGAAAAAAAAATTTATTGATAATTCCTAGGTTAAACAAAATGTTACAATCAGTCTTTTGTCACCATTACTCCCATTTTACAGCTCAGAGAATGTGGGCAAAAGATGGTTAAATAATTTGTTAAGTATATAAAAAGTGATATGTAAGAAGTCAACTGGTAGACTGAGAGTAGAAATCTTTTGACTCTCAATTCCAGATCTTTTATGTGGGACTTTAAACATTCTCTCCCCTCTTCAGTAGATTTGTAAAAGTAAAGATATCAGATCTTCCAAAATTGATCTATGGATTCAAGTCAGTGTCAGAATGCCAGCTTTAAATGTGTCTGTATTATATGTAAACTCAGAGGACCAAATATCTGCTATGGTGTCTGAAAGAGAGCTTATTACTCAATGTGCATTTATAGAAGTAAAATCCTTGAGATGATAGATTTTGAATTTTGAGTTTCTGTTTTGTTAGGATAAAAGAAAACTTGAGATTATAATTTATGCTTTCTTTATTTTCACCTAATAAATCCTTAATGAGGTAAGGTGTTAGAATCATCTGGCAGTCTTTTTCAAACTATAAGAGCATATGCTCACTCCAACTCTGGAAAGTTATTTCTTTAAGGGTTTCCTTATTTTACTTATGTAAGTTTCCGTGTATATTTATATAACATGTGTTTGTCCATTGAGCACTGTCCAAGACCTAGGTACTAAGGTGAGTTGGGATGAAAAACAGTTGGGAACCACTGTTTTAAATTGTTAACCTGAATAGTGAACTTGCTGTTAAGGGATTTTGGTATTTTAATTTTCTGTTGTTTTGTTTTTAGATGTAATGGAAGACCTCTTCAACTATATAAACCCACACAATGGCAAACACTCTCCCATGGTGGCCAAGTCAACACTGGATATTGTTTTGGCAAATAAAGATGTATGTATAATGCTTTTCTGGTGAAAAATTTTTTATAGGTTTTTTTTCAAGGCAATGAACACATTTAAAAAAATTTCAACACTATGATAAGTTATAAAAGTAAAAAATAATTCTCATTCTCTGAATCCTAGTTTTCTTGTCTAGAAAGAGTAGCACTTTGTCATTTTAAAATGTATTTTTCCAGAATTGTTCTATAACACATGGTGTGTGTACATTTATTTTTCCTTTTAGTGGTAATGTACTGTGCATACTATTCTAATATTTTTTCACTTATAGGTATATCTTAGAGATCTTTATTAGCATTGATGCTTTACCTTATTCTTTTTAACACCTGCATAGCGTTCCATCCTATAGCCATGTCATCATTATATATATATATGTAAGAATTGCTCTAGTGATGAATATTTGTTTTCCATTTATCATTGCAGTTGCTATTCTCATGTGGTAGTGAGTTGCTCATAGATGAGTATATTGGTGAGGTAACCCTTAAGTGGAATTGCTGAGCCAAAAAGTATGTGCGTTCAGAATTTTGGTAGACATTGCCAAACTGACTTCCAAAAAGGTTGCTCAGATAAAATTTTGAAAGATCTTCTTGCTCAGCAACTTAAAAGTTATCCATTTGTGTTTCAATTCCTTTCTTAACTACCTCCCAGAGGACAGAGGGAAAAATGGGTAGATCCAGCCAGCCCTTTTGCACACACAATTTATTTACCATGCGTATCTGCACAGATTAGAAATCAGTTTTAACTGTAGGTAATAGATGGCTATCTCTAAATATGTATCTGATGTTAAACAGACTGAGAGAAAACTGAGTGAGTTGTTTGTGTATTGTGTGTATAATCTTGAAGACAGATGAGAAACAAAAATAAATGACATCAGAAACCTGTATCTAAAATATAAATTTTGATAATCAAGTATCTCAGTTCTCCATTAATCATGCAAAGCCCCTACCTGCCTTTGGCAACAAAGATGCCCTTAAAAGTTTAAGAGAAAAGTGAGGAGTTTTGTATAGATTTTTCTAGTCCTTGGGCATGGATCCTTATATGGAAACACTGATAGCGTTTTGAAAAATTGATTCTATGTTCCTCTATCCAAAATGATTATTAGTACCTGATTGCTTTGCTTCCTTTAAACGGCCTATAGCCTACGAGAGCTCTGTAACAATGGCCAGTTCTGCTTTAAAGCGTCACTGTCATAGCAACATTTTGTTTAAAACCTGTTAAAGGACTATGGATTTGATTAGCCTTAGAATTAATGTAATTGTTTATCATATATTGTTATGTGCAGTTTAAAATGGAAAATAAATATATGTATTAGTATTTATATGGCTCCAATACTTTTGGATTAATAGCTAATCTAA